>JACXGM010012508.1:0-14094 GCA_016801145.1 Umbra pygmaea | reverse complement strand
CTGAATCAATACCAAGATGGCAGATTGAACCCAAAGGTGAAGAGCACCTCAAGACAAAAATTAAAGATATATAAGAATATTCTAACTTATAAGCAGTAAGATAGAACATATATTGTTACTCCAAAGAGTTAAGTTACAACCTTTAATCTAGATGAAACAAGAAACAAATTGCTAGTATAGAGAAAGCAGTACGAGGAAAAAAGGACAGAAACAGTAAGAATCGAACCTGAATTGATTAAATCAATAAATGATTAATAGGGTATACTGGAATTGGTTAGTAAAGATACAAAATAATTGAAGCCTCGAGATGAGTGATGAAAAAGTAGCAATGCTGGAGCAAGATATAAATAAGCTAAAATTGGTAGAAAAAAAATTTGTAACCGATGTCAATTAACTTAAAAAGGAGAACAGCATTTTGAGGGAAACATTAGTTGACATACAAACTAGATACTTTAAAAAAATGTGGTACTTACCAGCAGAAGGAAGGTGAGGCTACTGAACGTGTTGTAGGGGAGTTCTTCCACACAGCATTTAAAATTCCACGCGAAGCCATTGACAAAATTAAATTTTAACACATACACCATTTTGGGCAGAGAGGGCAGAGGTATGCCAAATTTGCTTCATACAAAGAGAAAATCATAAATGATCACCTATTTGTGATCATAAAAAAATCACAAATAGGTACAAATGATCAGTTTCCAAAAGTGATTGCAGGAGACCATAAGTATTGGAGCAATGAAAGATTTAACTTTTACATTGCGTGTAGTTTTCTGGTAAAATTTGCTGACGGGGATGTGGACATACTTGAAAGAAAGATCTAGTTGTATTCAAGAAAATGTTTATAGAAAGCTAAGAAAAAATAGATAAGGTACTGCTACCTTGGAAAGGACAGCACCTGTCTATTTGTACAAAGATCACCCTGATTAACTCTCTGGTTGTATCACAGTTTACCTATCTGCTTATGGTATTGTTGTTTAAGAAAAAAAAAGAAAAAAAATATTTAAATGTCTTTGGACTGGCAAGCCAGACAAAATCAAAAGAGCCTATTTATATAATGAATATGAATACGGAGGGCAGAAATTATTGAACCCTAAAGCATTGGACCTCTCAGTAAAGGCATCGGTTCATACAAAAGATATCTGTAAATCCAAAATGGTTTTCTAGTAAATTGGTATGAATGTCTCACCCAATGTTCAACAAGGATCTTTTTCCACTTATTCAGATCACAACTGCACACTTTTGGCTAATTGGAAATGAAATAATTTCTAAGATTTCAGTTTTTTACACAGGCTATAGAAATTTGCTTGCAATTTCAATTTAATCCATCCCGAACAAATATTACAGCAAATGCTGTGGTTGAACTAAAATATATTGATTAGTAAAACACCTGTATTCTTTGATAAAATTATTAAAAAACGAATAATCTTTGTAAATGATATTATACATGAGACTGGTGAAGTGATGTCTTATGATCAGCTAATAGGGATATAGGGAAATGCTTGCTCTATCCAAAATTGCAATCGATTAATAGCGAGGCAAGTGGACAAGGGGAAAAGAAAAGAACTGTCAACTCTGCATTAAAAATCATAAGTGGTTAAAGAAAATACTGATGAATAAAGAAATATACCAATTTCATTTCAGGACAAAAAATAAACCTCTGAGCCATACAAAATAACTGAGAAGAGATTTTTGACGTACTGATTCCCTGGCATATGGTTTTTGAATTAACACGCAAAACAACACCAGACTCAAAGCTTAGGATGTTTCAATTTACCTTACTATACAAAATTATATACAATCCTCCCAGCTCTGCAGATTTTGCTGCGAGGGGGCTGAGTCAATAGATCAGTTGTGTTGGTATTGTCGATATAAAGCATGTTTCTGGTTACAGGTACAGGAATGGCTGAAGAATTGCTAAATTTACCTAGAGCTAACTCCACACATAGCAATACTTGGTGACTTCAAAAGTCATAGCCATTTGATCAATAATATAATATTATTTTTGGCAAAAATGTTCATCTTTAATTCCAAACTAGTGGAATCAATAAGAATAGGTAGGTATCATACGTATGTAAAGCATTACAGTATAGTTGAAAAATATATGGCAAAAATAATCACAATTTGGCCTGGGCTAATATGGTAGATAAATGGGAAGGGATAAATTGAATTGAAGGATGGGGCTAATAACAAAAGAGGTAAAAGGCATGTAGGTTTACAGTTGTTGTCAATGGGCACAGTTGGAAATAAATGGTAAATAGAAAGTGGGATGATATTGGAAACATCAATTGGGAGAACAATGGTTAGGATGGGGGAAGTAAAGTTAGGAATAATAAATTATGAAATAAAAATGGGCATTAGAAATGATGCAAGTAACTTGATGGAAATATAATGTGTATATCTAATGTGTATCATTAAGGTTGATCCTACCCCCCAAAAAACAGCATGCTGTAAACTATGTATAATTGTTAAGGTTGTTTAGGATTATATATAGGTTCCATTCAGATATTACATACACTTTTCTCAAAGGAACATTGACAATAAGGTCTCCTAGGAACCAACATGGGATTTATAAAGAACCATTAGATAAAGGTTTCAGTCAGAAGGAATACAAGATCCATAAAGAACCACTAACAATGAGATATCCTGAGAACCAATTGCTATATGAAGAACCATTACATCACTGACAATGAGATCTCCCAAGAACCAATATAAGATCAGGATATCCCTTTATGAAAGATTGTGTTATGAACCAATATTGGATCTCAGTAGAACCATTCAAATTAAGGTCTTACTACAACAAATAAAGGATCTTAAAAGAACCCTTTATTAAAGGTCCCCCTAGGAACCAATAAAAGATCTCACTAGAACCATTAAAATTGTTCTATATAGGTTCTCCTAAAAAAAAACAGGATCTTTAATATGTTTTTTTCATTTTGTATGAACTGGCATGAAGAACCATAAACAGTTCTTTCATTAACCAATTCATTTGGGGTTCCAAGTTACACTGAATATAGATCTGAAAAAACTTAGCCTGAAAAGGTTTGTTATATACGTATCCCTAAAACAAAATAGATCCAAAAGCGGTTCCCCTATGGCATCACTCTGGAGAACATGAATTGGTTCCAACTTGAACCAATATTTTTAAGAGTTAAATTTCTGCCTTTTGAAAAAGATAAAGAAAACCCAAAACAAACCATATACATAACAGTCATGTAAAAGGTGAGCCATATTTGCTGTAAAATGTATTATCTACTACAAACTATCTTCCAGGTCGACATCAACACATGGATTGTCATGTTCATGTTTTCATTGTAGTGTCTTAACTGCACTAATTATATAATAAGGACACCTTAATTAGGTTTGCTAGGTGGCTTTACTCTAAACACCTCAAGCAGCACATTCAAGTATGATGTTGCACACTTAGTTGTGCCGGCATCACCTGTGTAGCTACTGTCTCTTTTGTGATTCCCCAGTGCTGCTGCTCCATTTTTGTCTGTACTGGTAGCCTCGTCTGGGATGCCAGTCCTCCCGTAGAATGCGTCTGGTCAATGTGTCGCTGGCACACCATGCCTGGCCCCACTTGCTCTTCATCATTTCTGGGTTCAGTCCACCTAAATGCATCATCCTTTCTGACTAAAAAATACAAGCAGACAATTAACACAATAACAAACATAATAACAAACAGATTGTGTTTCATTGATTATACACGATGAGATGTAACTAAATTAGAGTTGAAGTGAAAAATGAGACTTGCACTAAAACAGGTGGACATTTATAATTGTACTTGAGCTGCCTCTGAAACACATAGACCACCCTGTTCTCAACGAGCTCTTGACACACGTAGACAGAGGCCATGTCTGTGGCAGAGCAACGAACGTTTAGCTAGCATGCTCATGGGCTCATTTTTACTTGGCTGCCAAGAAAGGCATACTATGAGTAGAATATGAAAGTGCTTGGTACAAGCAGGGCCACAGGACACAAAGGCCGTCACATGTATCCACAGGCCATGTAAATAACAGATGGGCCCAGCAAACACAGGGCTGCCTGCTGACAGGAGAGGTTCCGGCCCTGCAGGAACCACCGAACTGACCCTGTACTATCACAGAGAGAAAGAGGAACCAACACATCAACACACCACAGCCCCGTAGAGAAGAATCTTTCCATTACTACAATAATACAAATATTGAGCCAAGGTATTACCCCCCTATACAAAAAAAGAGCAGAATGGACCCATTTCATCAGTTTTCAATGTTTTACTCTGCTTACTTGGTTTAGTCTGGACTCCTGTAATCTTTATCCTTGGATTTCCCTTAGGCTCCATCTTTAAGATCATCCACCATCAGCATTTTCTCTAAAAGATGATACTTGGATATACATGTACTCTACCAGTTTGACTTCTCCAAAGTGTACGAGGAGGCATCGCTGAACACAGTGTGAAGCAGTGTTCATTCTGGCAACTATTAAAATTTAGTTATAGTTTTAGTTATATAAAAATGTATTTTAGTTTTATATTTAAGTTATTTTCAGCCTTCTTAGTTTTAGTCTGCTATTAGTCAAAGATATTTCAGGACATTTTAGTAAAAAGAATCATGACAGTTTAGTCGTCTAAGTCGTTTTTATCGTAATTAGATTTTTTCTCTCATACTGTATATACTGTAGTACTGTGGCAAATTCTTAGGCACTTGGAAATAAATACCTGTGAACCTAAATTGCTTTAACAAATAATGAAATTAAATGTTCCTAAATATTAAACAAATAGTATAAAGAGCAGTAAACATTGAAAAACTAAGAAAAAAGCATAAAAACTGAAATGTATTTATTGTGACAGCAATTTGCTTTTAAAACTGCATGAGTTCCACTATCAGAAAATAAGGTATGAGAATGTACCTAAAAGGGCACAAATGCTTGTCGCTGGAGCTGGTACATTAGTGAGGTACAAATATTGTATACTTGGGGATGTGTCCATATTTTTACCCTTGATGCCTTTACCTCTATTGGGACACTTATGTACCCTGGGGGACACTGTATACATTTAGTTCCCTATGGATAATGTTCATTATTTTCAGGGTACAAGTGTGACCTGTGTAACTTAATGTACAAAATTTAGTAGAAAAAGTGATATTCCCTGTACAGTAGCCCTAATTTTAACTTTGTAGGTACACTGTCATGCAGTTTAATTACAAAATCAGTTTGTAGGTTGTTGCATCTACCCACAGTTCTGTCCAGTTCATCCCAGACACCGTCGATCATGTTGAGATCACCAAGATAGAGCAGAGGTTTTAGAGGGGCTTTTACCACAGTCTATTCAGTAAAGTAACCCACTGTTTGGATGCTAACACTCGTTGACTAATATCATCCATTATCAGTTTGCTGCAAGAATGGTATAAAATAATGAGTAAGACTGATCAGCTACACTTTTAGCAATGTGTGCAAATCCTCCTGTCTACAACACTCAAAGATCTTTGACATCTTGAGCAAGATGTACTGAGATGAGCAACCAAGGAACTCTATCTGCAGTTAAATTTGCAACAAATAAAGTATTAAAGTACAACTAAAGTACTTTTAAGCTCACTTAAGGTTTGAGTTAATGTCTAACAATAAAGCCTAACAAATAGCTCAGGAAAATGTTACTTTTCAACATATATTGTAAGTATTGTCAACTAGAAAGATGTCTTCTCATGTTCTTTGCCCAGTGAGACTGTTTGAGGGACATTACCATGCCATATAGTGTAGAATGTATTATTAAGGCCAAAGATGCATACAGTAACAGCAAGTTTCATTGTGATTAGAATACACTTTTTCATGTTGCAATGTAAAACAAATAGGTGCAAATTGATTATGCTTCCTTATAAGTCTTTAGAATGTAGGTGTTGAACTTGAACTTGCACTAAAAGACAAGCTGCAGATGATTATACTGTTTACAGAAAAAAACATTGTAATGAGAATTTTACTGTCCTTAGTTCCTCATTAAGATTTTCATCTTATTTTTGTCAACAAAAACATAAAATTATTTAGACAGTTTTTATTTTCAAATGGTTTCTTTTGGACTCAGTGTCATCAGGGAGAAAGGGTAATTGTATTTGTCCTTAAAATTCTCTTAGGAAATTAACATTAGTCTGATGCCTATGTATACTGGGTGTAATTAATGAATTTGCTTTCGAGATAAATAATTTATTCCTTTTTCTAGTTTTTATTCATATTAATCAACAATTATTCATATTAATCATGTACAGTAATCTGAATGATAAACCTTATTTATCTTAGATTCTGAAAATATTCCATGAAAGAAAAATAAAATGGTTATAAAAAAATTCACAACGGCCATCTGCGTTTTCAAAAACAGACACAGGTGAAAGCTCGATCATGTCAATCCACAGAGAATAATGGTACCCGAAATGCATCTCAAGGATACTCCTGTCTCATTGCAATGCCTCTCAATGAGAGAAATATATAACACACTAATAGAAATTATTCCACACCAAACCTGTTAAAATGAAAGTACTGACCAACATTAGAGTTGCGGCTAATGGAACGTGTCATGTCAGCTGGAGTGGCTGGCGTGCCATTGAACTGAAATTGGACTCTTGTCTATTTTCAACAATATTATTATTATCTTATTTTCTTTTCATTATTTTGCCCATATGGTTGTACTGTAGATATGTGTTGGGTTATTCTAATTGAGTGTTTGCATGATGGAGCTGTGGCACCACCCCCTGATCACCAGAAACTATGTATAGGTGTCTTCTTAGTGAAGTCTAGTGCTTGTTAATCCTGATTGCTAATTGCATACAGCTGTTATATTCAACTGTAAATCTCCCAAATTACGTTCTCAGGAAACTATTTTGAAAACCTAAATTACCTTATTTGCAAACATATTTAGTTTTTTTTACATTTGAACTGCACGTTTTGTTATTAGGCTATATTTGTACTTCAATTACGTTGCTCCGGTACATTTCGTTTAGCGGATTTATGCGAGAACATTCCATACATTCCATAGCGCTCGAAATTATATTGCAACATTCACAGTTAAGGTTAGGTAGGAGGATACTAACGGTTAAGGTAAGGCATGAGGTTACTAAAGGTTAAGGTTAGATATGACGTTACTGAGGTTAAGGTTAGAATTAGGTTAGGGTTAACATTACAAAAACCGACAATCGCCTGTCTGCATGACGTAAGCAATGTAGAACAAAACACACACAAAGTCCCGGTCTGGATTTGAACTCGCGAACACTGGCATGCAAGTCGCGGATTATATACGCCCATCCACCATCCCCGACCTCCACCCTAGCAAAAACTATGCTATTTACATGCTACGTCAGGTTCTTCATATGTTCATATTTAACGTTATTCGAGTGTTCAATTTAGTTCCTGACAAACGTAATTGACCCTCTCATACGTTCATATTTGACATAAATCAGTTTAAAAAAATAGTTTCCTCAGAACGTATTTAATGTGATTTAGGGCTGGTTATATTAGTAGCTCCTATTTAAGCTCTGGTGATTCAGGGGTGTGGTGCGGTTCATTGATTATGTGTAGAGTGTCGCGTGTTGGAGATCACTGTGTTGCTGTTTTGGAATTTGGATTATACTTACTATTTTGTTCCTTCCCCACTATGGGTCGCAAGTTCAGTATATTGTGTGTTTGAGCCAGGCGTACGTTTATTGTTAAGCACATTCTTATATATATAGGAGTGAGTGCAGCTCACATACCTGTCTACCCATTATTCAGTGACCAGTGTTCTATGCCATCTCTGGAACCGTGTGGATTAAACAAACCACAGAACTATTCTCCTTGTCTGGTCTCCCTTCCTCAACCAACACCCACAATAACGATTGTTACAGAACGAAAGTGAAGAAAGTCACCTAAACATCATTGCCTACATACTGTATATAGAGTATGTACCTATACACATTCACATAATAACCAAACCCAAAAAAATCAACAAACAAACAAACCACCTTGAAGGGAAATTTCTTTTGATTGATAGTGCTGAATTTAGGCTCACTGGTTACTTTATGTTTTGGACTTAATTCAAAAAGCATTTGCAATGGGAAAAAATAGTCCATTTTTATTTAGAAATGTGTTTTTGCATGACTGGGGCCTACGACTTTATTACATCCACTGTAATTGAATGTTTTTTCTTTTCCTTTTTTTTCAATAAATGTACAATGCTGCATGTAATATATGTGATTGCTGTTTCTTCAGGATTCTACCTGTCACATCCTTTTATGTGTCCATTACCACTATGTGTGGCCATTGGTGTTAGTAACAATGTACATTACCATGGATTGGTTGGTGGGTGTTGTTGCTGATCGTGTAGTTCTGTGCCAGAAAGCCACGGTTGCCTGAACTCCCACTCATCGCACTTCTCCCAGCTCAGAACATCCACTTTCCCACTCCACTAAATATAACTCAAAGCTTGTTTACTCTGTCTTTTTTGTTAAAAAGCATAATTTAACAAACAGCATGTATTTTTGAGGTTCTGTATAGCTACCATTTGTTTTTTAAAGTGAGAAGAAGCCCTCAATATTTCAGCAGCTTGTCGTAGGCTGTGCCTAATGCTAAGGGGTAAAGATGGAAACTAAAAATGGTCAGATTACACGTTCCAATCTTTTCTCCTGTCTGTGCTCCAGTCTTTGCTCTACTTTTGTCTAAACTTTTTTCTCCGCTCTTAGCTCCATGGTGCTCACATTGTCTGGCTCAGGCCAGTGTGATTAATTTATGATGTCATTAAAAAGCATTGATTCTCTTATTAGACCTAAATGATATGTAGAACCTGTTAAGTAAATCAGTGCAATGATTGTGTTACTGAGTCCCTAATGGTTAGGGCATCTGGCTGGTGTCAGAAAGGTTCCTGGTTCTAATACCCAATCTGCCAAGTTGTGTTGTTCTGTCTGTGGACAGTTAACTCAAACTGCTCCTCCTCCCCGTGTGACAATTCCCTCACATTGTTGCTGTAGATAATCATTGGCTCTTAGTCAAGTTGCAGTATCTGGTCAGATAAGAGTAAAATTAAATTATTATTCAGTTTTATACAGGGTATTAGATTATCAACTCTTGGTCCTAAAAAGACTTACAGGGCCAATTGTGTCACAGGTAGGGAGCATGCATGAGGTAGGTGCATAAATCCACGGTATGAGATTTGTAAAACAAATAAACACAAATACTCCCAAAAAAGAAAACAAATGGTGCACAGCCAGGCACTCATCTGGTAACAGGTACAGAGAAACATTAGAAAACTAGCTGTAAGAAACACTAGCACTATGGAAACGTCTACATAGTACATACAGCTACGAAACAGCAACACATACTGTTAGGTCTGAAAATATTTGGACACTTGCACAATTTTCATAATTTGGTCTCTGTACGCCCCCAAAATGGAATTGACATCAGACAACCAAGATGCAATTGAAGTGCAGACTTTCAGCTATAATTCAAGGGGTTAAACAAAAATATTGTATGAAATCTTTAGGAATTGCTGTGATTTTCATACACAGTCCCCTTATTTTAGGGACTCAAATGTATTTTGACAAATTCTCCCAATCATGAATACATTTTTCGTTTGCCTTTTCAGTGTTTTCTGTGTTTTAAAGAATATGTGGTATGCTTTGGATAATGACTAATTCCAAGCCTTCTCCAAAACTTTTTTCTTCCCCTTCTGGTACAGGTTGATTTTAGTTTCGTCTGTCTAAAGAATGCTGTACCAGAACTGTTCTGGCTTTGTATATGTTTGTGTGGCATAGTCAAATCTTGCCCTCTTTATTTGCTCTTCTGAAGTCACAACTTCACTTAGTCATCTTGTTGCATTGACTCAGTTAAGTTTAACCAAACTTCTTGCCACAGTTCGCATTGATGTGCCATCCTGGATGAGCTGCACTACACGAGCCACTTGTATGGGTTGTAGACTCCATCTCATGCTAGAGTGAAAGCACGGCCAGCATTCAAAAGTGACCAAAACATCAGCCAGGAAGCATAGGAACTGAGAAGTGGTCTTTGGTCACCACTTGTAGAACCACTCCTTTATTGGGGGTGTCTTGCTAATTGCCTATAATTTCCATCTGTTGTCTGTTCCATTTGCACAACAGCATGTGAAATTGATTGTCAATCAGTGTTGCTTTTTTTGAGTGGACAGTGTGATTTCAAAGAAGTCTGATTAACTTGGAGTTACATTATGTTGTTTCAGTGTTCACTTTATTATTTTTGAGCAGTGTATATATTTTCTATTGTTACATATTATATCTGCTAATCATCGCAGGCCTGTTACGCAGTTCTCCATTCTCCAAATGCTTGCCTTCCAGCCTCTCGTGGAAGGATCCTTAAATAAAACAAAACAAAGCCTTAGTAAACATTTTGTCCTCCACTTTTGTTTATGTGAAAACGCATTTGGATATTCTTGAGTTGCTTAGAAGTAAACTACAGTCTTGTTTTGAATAAGTAGGCAATAGCGCTGGGCGATGTCTGGATTCACACATCGTGTTCAAAAATCCCCTATAAATGATGTACTCAACTTTTTAATTCCTGGATGTAGAATCCCTAAGTGTTGTGCGCTATTAAGGTTTGAAGTGGCAGGTCTGGTACTCTACAAACAAGCCACAGTAGATGGTCTAGCGCTGAGCGAACCAAGTATAAGACTATTTAATTGCACATTAATTGATTTTCTAGGTCTGAAAATGCTAATTGTTACATTCTGCTCTGCGGGAGGGGAGTGGGATGTCAAATCCATTGCCCAAGGCCACCCTGCAGCCAGCAAAAGAGGTATGGGGTCGTAGGTGCAATTAAGGACACTGACAACAAAGTACCTTTTTCACAACAGAAATAGAAATGCCATTCAACTGTTTGGTGTGGTCATTCGATTAATACACAACAAAATGGCAATTGTTTTTAGTTGTCATGGTGACAACATGCGTCTTTGTGTTGCACTCACTAGTTTGAGAGTTTCAGTTAGAGAGTATTGTAATGAGCATTTCCTGAATATATTTTGATGACCAATAGAATTATGAAGCAATTAAATCCAGCACTCTCCACTTCCTCTTCACCAACAAGGCAGACTACGGAGATATGTTAGCGCAGTTGACTACTCCGTTACTGCTGCAAAACTCACTAGTGAGTCTGCAACTTGACGCAAATCGGTTTAATGTGGAAGTAGGCCGCTAGATCTTTGCAATGGAATGGTACACATAAAAATGGCTGCCGCTCTGACTATTCTGCTATGTTGATTTGAATTGGAATAGCCGTTCTATATTTATTTATTTCTATGGTCTGGACTTTTACTTTTCTGAATTTTACTTTTCTGATAATAAGCCCAAATTTAGTTGGTTAAGCCCAAACTCCTAGGTTACCTTATAAACCTGAATTGGATGCTTCAAATCTTTAGGTTCAGGTTTAGCTCAGTTGTGGGTGGAGTCACATTATGAAACAGCAATTGAAAGACCAGTGGTGCAAATGTTCTTGGAGGTACAGATAACAGAGAGAATACATTATGACAGAAGTTTGAGAACCGACAGAATTCTTAACAAAGTAATTGCATTTCAGTCATTTAGCTTAAACTTTCACCCAAATAAGTAAAATATCAAATTGACACAACACACAGGGGAGAAAACAGGTGCCTACACCAGCTCCTCTGATGGGGCAACTGTGACAAACTGTAAAATACTTTAATGTATATATTACTGCACATGATTTGTACTACAATTAAATTGTTACCATATTTTATTGCATATAACGCACACTTGTGTATAACGCGCACCATTGAGAGCATGCAGATATTCCATCTTGTGTAAGAAATGATATAGCACGCACTTGCATTTAACATGCATATTGGTGGTGTTAATTGAATTAAGCACAAAACATTCAGAGTAAACTCATGTATTACATTCTGCTTTTCAAAATTGTTAAACAAAAGTGTTACACTGCTGATTTGAAGTTACTAGTGATTTTGTGGTTATTAGTGAAGTTACTAGTGGTTTTGCAAAGGAGATGAGCAGGAGGACTGCTAGTCCATAATATAATGTTGGTCAGACCGATACAGGAAAAAAGGAAAGGAAAGGAAGCTGATGAAAATTTTGATGGCTTCTCAGATATCATTGATGAAGTGGATGATCAAAGATTTTAAAATAACTGTTATTTTCTAAGGTAGAGAATGTTAAAAATTCTACATACCGATTGGATTTTTACTTAATATTTATTTATTTGTAGCAAATAATGTGCAACTAAGTCTTCTTCATGCTTGCCACTTTGATTGATTAGTTTACAAACTGTTCTAGCTTGCGTGGTAACTCCCTGTTAAGCTTGCCTGTCAGAGCACAACTTGAAACTTTAAATTATACTCTTTCAATAAAAAAATGTGTTAGAGCTGACAGGCAAGTGCTATGAGACAGGGAGCCTGCGTGGTAACTACTTGTTAAGCTCAGCTGTCAGATCAGAACTTAAAATGATACTTTCTCAATAAAAACATGTGTTAGGGCTGGCAGGTATATGATATGTAGTAACTCTCTGTTAAGCTTGCCTGTCAGATTAAACTTTAATCATATTTATTAATTAATACATGCTTTTGGGCTGGCAACGCAGAAGGACCACAACACAAAAGTCCCCAGCTTGATGACGACCTTGTCCAAATCTACTGTCACCACACACAGCCATCCTGGCGGTCCTTGTTCCTGTATACCTGGCGGTGCAGCCGATCTGGATCTGTCTAAATGCTGTATACAGACTACATGAATATTTTAACTCTTGGACCATGCCCCAGAACTACTCACAGGACTTTAATGTGCACTGACAAACAACTTGGCCATTCCTATTTGGCTGTGCCCTGTCTAAAGTTTAAGAGTGTATGGCCATGCCACTGAGTCTGGATCCTATCTAGGTTTCTTCCAGGGAATCAAATTACAGGGGAGTTCTTCCTAGTCACTGTGCTTCAATTTCACAATGTCGCTTGCTCTTTGGGCTGGATGTCTGTAAAAGCACTTTGTTGGTGCTGCTGGTGTAAAAAGGCTTTATAAAATAAATTTGATTGATTGTATGATTGAGCTAGTATTAGTTAGTTTCAATTTGTCTGTTATATATTCAATTTATTTTGAGGTAGTTTAGTTTTAGTAGTTTCAGTTTTTTTAAAGCAGCTACAAGTACACATCTATAAATAATTGCTTAGAGAACGCCACATCATTTTTCTCTGTATTTGCCTTCGGGGAAACAAACATACACCTTGAGACTTTCCTATTGGTTCTTCAACTACTGAAATAATTGTACTAATGTCCTTAATCCAGATGCCTTTTATCTGATATGACATGTATAAACAGAAATAAAACTCAGCTAAAGAGAAGAAATAGAAACATCCACAGGACACTGTATTTGAAAGATAATTCGTGAAAACACAAATAACTACAGTTCTTCATCGTTAAGTTTTTCAACAATGTTTTCCATGATTGTTTGATGACCCACATTTTTTGTATTATCATGTACCTATAGAATGGTCAAGACACCAAAAGAGAGATGCTCAGGATCCATGCTCATCTGCCTGAACGTGCCTTAGTCATGCTGGAAGTAGGCATGAGGACAGCAGATGTGCCCAGGGCAATAAATTGCAATGTCCATACTGTGGGATGCCTAAAGCTACAGGGAGACAGGAAGGACAGATGATTGTCCTCGCAGTGGCAGAACATGTGTAAAAACACATGCACAGAATCAATACATATGAACATCACACCTGCCGGACAGGAACAGGATGCTGCTCGAGTTACACCAGAAATGATAAACTCCCTCTATCAGTGCTCAGACTGTCGTAGAAGCTGGACTGAATGCCTGTATGCCTGTGGTAAGACAGGTTCTCACCAGACATCGCTGGCAACAATGTCGCTGGACCAGGCAGGACTGGCAAAAAGTGCTCTCTATTGAGTAGTCACAGTGGCCCTCATTTATCAAACGTGCGTAGAAACCAGTGTAGATTTGAGCGCAGAAATCATCTTACGACGAGACTCACGTGTGATTTACAAAACTTTCGTATCACTCCAATTCCAGCGTACGAATGAGCGGCTGTTGATAAATCAGACGGTTGAAAACCATCGTAATTTAAATAACCCGCCCACAAATTTGCATTGA
>JACXGM010012507.1:0-14268 GCA_016801145.1 Umbra pygmaea | reverse complement strand
GAGTCACAAACTCATTTCAGCATTTATAACAAAGACTCATCTCTTTCTTGATTTTATGCTGCAGTAGTCTTTGTGCGGGGGACTAGGGTCATTCTACTTTATGTTGAGGTAATGTTTTCTCCATTATTCTGAGGAATGCTCCATCTAACATCTCAGGTGTCATGTTGAATCTTAGGAGGGCCTGATTCCTTGGACTGCACCTCGAAAAACAGAACCAGCCTGCCTGACATCTCCTAGGTGACCCTGCCAACAGTCACTGTCCACCTGATTGTGCAGTTGATCCTAAAGACTCTGGACCTGTATTTATTGACCCATTGGTCATCTGAACATTACTCTGGACAAAAGAGGCCATGTGCTCTTATAATCTCACCCGGCACAACCAGAAGGGGACGGGTCCCTCTAGGTTTCTTCCTACTAAGGAGTTTCTCCTAGACACTGTATCAACTTTTCGTTGCTTGCTCTTTGGGATTTTTGGCCGGATATCTGAATAACACTTTGTGACATCATCTGATGTAAAAAGAGCAATAATAAAAAAATATATTGAACATGTGCTTGTCCACAAGTATATACTCAAAACACGCATGCATTTCTGTTGTGTGTGAAATGTGTGGGTTTGTTTTCCCTGTTCCTCTCTCTGCTAGTATTTTCATTATCTAATGTTTTCTGTTTTATTTCAATTAAAATCACTGAAATTACACTAATCCTACAGACATTGAACTCCTTCCAACTACAACCAAAGAACAACCCTGGGATTTAATAGTAAAAATACAGTATGTCACTACCCTTAAAGTTTTTGCATATAAAGAGCATCATCTATTATCAATCTTACCTTTTTTTTCTTTTCAATCTAGACTTAATGGGAAGTGGTTGATATACTGTGACAGTGCAGCGGAGGCGTTTAACTGAAAATGGTGATATTTTATTTTGCTCTGAAAACAACTTCAGCCTGAATTCCTTCCTTAGCATGAATGGGGAGTGAGAGAATGTCCAAGCCTGTCAACCTTCATTCCATTATAGCTGTTAGCCAGGAAATATTGGACAGGTCTTGAGCCAATTGCAGCACAGCACATTTAATCCAGTTAATTAGGCAGTCAAATAAACACTTAACTTCCTGATTAGTATGACTAATTAGAGTTATTGCAGACGGCTGCTTCCATTTTGACAGCAGATCCATTTACAGCTAAGGTGTTATCACACAAATTTTAAACATGTTCTGGCTCATATTTTATGCATAGCTCACAAAATGTCATATTAGGTTCTGTGGTGCTGGATAACATCATTAGGCTGTAGTGCTTTCTTCCCTTACTTTAAATTACATTCTTACTGTTTCTTACAGTTTCTTACTGTTTCTTACAGAGGCCAGCAGAATTTTAAGGTGAATGTCCTGACAGTCAAGATCACTCTACATTCAAAAGTTCTAGATCCCCCTAAATCCTAACATTCTAGATTCCTCTACATCCTCACATTCTAATTCCCTCAATATCCTAACTGTCCAGGGCCCGGTTCCCCAAAACGTTCTTATTGCTAAGTAGTTCTTAACCTATAGGTTAAGAAATAGGTTAAGAACTACTTAGCAATAAGAACGTTTTGGGGAACCGAGCCCTGATCCCTCTACATCCTAACAGCCTAGAACTCTACATCCTAACATCCTAGATCGCTCTACATCCTAACATCCTAGATCCCTCTACATCCTAACAGTCTAGAGCCCTCTACATCCTAACAGCCTACATCCCGCTACATCCTAGATCCCTATAGATCATAACAGTCTAGATCCCTTACTTAAAATTGTATTCTTACTGTTTTTATTTATTCTGAGGATAGCAAAATTTTATTTTAAATGTATCTCCTCCAATACCCAAGGCAACCGACCTAACAATCTAGATCCCTCTACAATAAAAAATTCTAGATCCCTCTACATCCTAACATTCTAGATCCCTCTACATCCTAACATTCTAGATCCCTCTACATCCTAACATTCTAGATCCCTCTACATCCTAACATTCTAGATCCCTCTACATTTTAACAGTCTACACCCTTCAACATCCTAACAGTCTAGATCCCTGCACATCCTAACATTCTAGATCCCTCTACATTCTAACAGTCTCATCCTTCTACATCCTAACTGTCTAAATCCCTCTACGTCCTAACATCTTAGATCCCTCCACATCCTAACAGGCAAGATCCCTCTACATCCTAACATCCTAGAACGCTCTAGATCCTAACAGTCAAGATACCTCTACATCCCAACAGTCTAGATCCCTCTACATCCTAACAGCCTAGATCCCTCTACTTTCTAACAGCCTACATCCCTCTACATTCTAGCTCCCAACAGTCTAGATCCCTTATTTTAAATTATATTCTTACTGTTTTTATTTCCTCTGAGGATCGCAGTAATTTATTTTAACTTTATTTCCTCCAGTACCCAAGGCGACCAACCTAACAGTCTAGATTCCCCTACATCCTAAGATTCTAGATCCCTCTACATTCTAACACTCTACATCCTTCTACATCCTAACAGTCTAGATCCCTCCACATCCTAACAGTCTAGATCCCTCTACATCCTAATATTCTAGATCCCTCAACATCCTAACTTTCTAGGTCCCTATCCTAACAGTCTAGATCCCTATCCTAACAGTCTAGTTCCCTCTACTGTACATCCTAACATTCTCAATCCCTCTACATGCTAACCCTTCATATTCATCTACATCCTATCAGTTTACATCCTTCTACATCTTAACAGTCTAGCTCCCTCTGCATTCTAACACTCTAGATCCCTCTACATCCTAACAGTCTAGATCCCTCTACATCCTAATATTCTAGATCCCTCTACATCCTAACTTTCTAGATCCCTATCCTAACAGTCTAGATCCCTATCCTAACAGTCTAGTTCCCTCTACTGTACATCCTAACATTCTCAATCCCTCTACATGCTAACCCTTCATATTCATCTACATCCTATCAGTTTACATCCTTCTACATCTTAACAGTCTAGATCCCTCTACATCATAACAGCCTAAATCCCTCTACATCCTAACAGTCTGGATGTCTCTAAATCCTAAAAGTCTAGATCCCTGCACATCCTAACATCCTATATCCCTTTACATCCTAACTGTCTACATCCCTCTACATCCTAACAGTCTAGGTCAATCTACATCCTAACATCCTAGATCTCTCTAGATCCTAACACTCTAGATCCTTCTACATCTTAACATCCTAGATCTCTCTACATTCAACCACCTAGATCCTTCTACATATGAACAGTCTAGATCCCTCTACCCCTCAACATCCTAGACCCCTCAACATCCTAATAGTCTAGAGCACTCTACATCCTAACATCCTAGATCCCTCTACTTCCTAAAATTCTAGATCCCTCTACATCATAACATTCTCAATACCACTACATCATAACAGTCTAGATCCCTCTACATCCTAACAGTCTAGTTCCCTCTACATCCTAACATCTAGTTCCCTCCACATCATAACAGTCTAGATCTTCCTACATCCTAAGAGTCTAGATCCCTCTACAGCCTAACATTCTATATCTCTCTACATCCTAACATTCTCAATCCCTCTACATCCTAACAGTCTATATCCCTCTATATCCTAACAGTCTAGATCCCTCTACATTCTAACATTCTTGATCCTTCTACATCCTAACCATGTAGATCCCTCTACATCCTAAAATTCTAGATCCCTCTACTTCCTAACTGTCTAGATCTCTCTACATCATAACAGTCTAGATCCCTGCACATCCTAACATCCTATATCCCTCTATATCCTAACATCCTAGATCCCTATAGACCCTAACACTCTAGATCCCTCTACATCCTAAAATTCTAGATCCCTCTACTTCCTAACTGTCTAGATCTCTCTACATCATAACAGTTTAGATCCCTGCACATCCTAACATCCTATTTCCTTCTACATCCTAACATTCTCGATCCTTCTATGTCTTAACATCCTAGACCCCTCAACATCCTAAAAGTCAAGAGCCCCCTACATCCTAAAATTCAAGATCCCTCTACATCCTAACAGTCTAGATCCCTCTACATCCTAACATTCTCAATCCCTCTACATCCTAACAGTCTGGATGCCTCTAAATCCTAGTCTAGATCCCTCTACATCCTAATATCTAGATCCCTCTACATCCTAACATTCTCGATCCCTCTACATCCTACCAGTCTAGTTCCCTCTACATCGTAACAGTCTAGATCCCTATATATCCTAACAGTCTAGATCCCTCTATATCCTAACAGTCTAGATCCCTCTATATCCTAAGAGTCTAGATAATTTTACATCCTAAGAGTCTAGATCCTCCTACATCCTAACAGTCTAGATCCCTCTAGATACTAACAGTCTATGTTGACCTGTTGGGAAGTTAAGTACATTCCAGGCAGGATTAGGGAAGCAGCGGCCAACGTTGGATAAATTGGACTCAGAAGGACCCGATCCCTCATTAAAACATTCCCCAGAGTTTGGTCGACAAATCCGCCAAGACAAGAAGTAGGTAGCAGCTTTACTCCACCAAAGTCTAGATGAGTTCATGGAATTAGACCATTTTCTCTCTATTCTGTAGGGCACAGCAAGGATACATAAGAGACTAGATGGTTCGTACCTCAGATTAGGTCACCTATGGTCACAAAATCACTAAACCAGTTTAATTTGTTTCACTAATTCAACTCAAATTAATCTTTTTGTTTTCATTTACTCTACAAAGTCCTGTGTGGTTGATGTGTGTGAACATCTGTGTGTGTGTGTGTGTTTTAGAAAATGACTTATGAGGCAAAAGGGAGCAGACTTCAGTGGAAGCATCATTAAAGTCAACGGGGCACATCCAGATATCCAGGGGCACATCCAGAGGGCAACAGCCAGAAACCATGGAAGATTTAAGGCACATGACTTACCACCTCTCCTGGAGGACCGTCCTTTCCTGCAGGCCCATCAGCACCTGTCAATCCCTGAGGAGGAATCCCAATATCACAGACACATTAGTAGACATTATGTCATGTTATGCTTACATCTGAATTCCACAGTTTAAACACACTGGGCGGTATGTATAATGTTCTACTCATTATATTATCTAGGTCTATAAAAGAAGGTAGCTAGCCAGTGTTGTAAGTTGATAAGCTAAGATGTTAGGATACCACTTTTTTATTCATACATGTTCAGTCCCAAGTGTTAAATTGGATACTGGTCTTAAGCCAGTGTCTTACATTTCTGTATTTCTCATAGGTGAATGGTGAATTCTCTATGATGACAATTCTAAGTGTGTATCAATAACTGCACTTTAGTGTGTGTATCTGTGTGTGAGTGAGTTTCTACAGGTCACATACATCCACCCCTGGAAGGCCAGGTAGGCCTGGGTTCCCTGGTGCCCCTGGAAGTCCTGCCTTTCCCTTGGGTCCCTAGAATAAAGGGACAGGTCTGATTTAGGACCAGAACACCTCTTACACAACGGAAATGTTGATCAGATCTTGTAAGATGATTGTGTTTGATGTTGTACTCACAGCTTTCCCTGCAAGTCCAGGAGGGCCATCTTTGCCCTAATAATTCAAATAAAACAGCATAAGATTCCAAAAGGAGATACAGTATTTTGACAGACTTCTTACATACACTATATGGTGAAAGGAATGTGGACCCCTGACCATCACACCAATGAGCTTGTTGGACATCCCATTTCAAAACCATTGGCATTAATATGGAGATGCCCCCCCCTTTGCGGCTACACAGCCGCCACTATTCTGAGAAGGCTTACCACATGATTTTAGTATGTCTGTGGGAATTGGTGCCAAAAGAGCATTTGTGAGGTCAGGCAATGATGTAGGATCATTAAAAGGCCTGTCTCGCAATCGCCATTTCAATTCATGCCAAAGGTGTTCAATGGGATTGAGGTCAGAACTCTGTGCAGGCCCCTCTGAACCATGTTTTTATGTGCACAGGGGCAAAGTCATGCTGGAACAGGAAAGGGCCTTCCCCAAACTCCTGCCACAAAGTTTGAAGCACCCAATAGTTTAAAATACCTTTGTATGCCGTAGCATTAAGATGACCCTTCACTGGAACTAAGGGGCCTAGCCCAAACCTGGAAAAGCAGTCCCAGACCATTATCCCTCCTCCACCATTAGTAGGGCTGTCCAAATACGTTTGGTCATATAGTGTACCGTATATCATGTCCTTCAATATCGTGTTTGTATTTAAAGGTGCTATTTGTAGAATTTGTGTCGAATTTCAGAGTGAAAACATTCTCTTGTAATGACCAGCTTCCAAAAGCTGTAGAACATATACTGGTATTTAATGATATTAAAAAATTTGGAAAAGGACTTTAGATTGGATAACTATTTCATACACCGTACAGTACATATTTTGTCATTTGAACAGGAATTGCAATTAAGGACATGAAAACTTTGTTTGTCAATGGGGACGCACTGGTGCAAATTTAATAAAATTTACACATTTTAGGCTTTATTTTATATGCATCAAAGTACTGCATAGTTTAGGGAAACATTATCCCATATACATCCTTTTTTTATATCAAGAAATACTGTTTTTACTGTTTTTGTATGTAAGCTGGTCACTTGAAAGAAAAAGTATTTGCATGGCTTGAATTCTACAAATAGCACCTTTCAAAGCAAATACAAACTTAGCAGAAAACTATGAAACACAGATGTTCTCCTTTGCCATTTATTTTTCAAAGTAAAAAATAAATAAAAATCCTGAATGGTGTTAAACTCATCTTAAATTATAAGATGAAAGGCAACCAGTTATGAACTGACTGGATATATGAAGTGCTACAACACAGGAGGTTGTATTTACCCTCAGCCCTAAATCTGCCAGTAGGCAGTAGGGAAAAATAAACATGGATAAAATGGACCCGACAGAGCGGAGTGGTCATGTGATGGACACTCAGGATGGACAGAGGGAGGGGAGGCAATGGGAGAGAGGGAGGAGGTGCAAGGTATAAATTCAGATGCTCTCTTGGGGTGGGAATACATGAATGAATGGGTCCTCTGTATGGCAGCCTGGCTTTGAAAGCAACACACATTTCAATCTCCCAAATCTAACGTTTTGAAAGACATAACTGAGTTGAATCACTTAATATTCCTGAAGAAACATCACATAGGGGAGTATAGATAGGATAAAGATATGCATATCAAATATATTGGATTTCTATTCTGATAGCAGTAAAGCTGTTTGGGATTCATTAACATAGTTACTGTAAAGGTTTGAGACAATGAATTTAGTTTATTTGAGCACATTTAGCATTGACCTTATAGTATGGTTATGGACTTTGGACTTTACACCACCTGATTTCAGTGCAACTAAGACAACTTGATGATCTTCTGCAGGGAAAAGATTTGAACAGTCATCCAACTGAAAACTTCCAATAGCAACAGCCTACAGCTCAGGCGTTCTGCCCTGGATATCACTAATGTCTTCATTTGACCGTGTTTTTTCCAGAGTTTTGAGATGTTTTAAACCTGGCATGAATTCTGACCTTTGGCCTTTACTCATATCCATCAAGATTGGTTCTGATGTATTATCGGCTACCCTTGGGGCAATAGAAGGCCTGTGAAGAGAGTGTTTAATGATGACCCAATACCTATAGGGCGGGGCATTGACTATCAGGGGGAGGAGTCCATTTGCTATAAACTGAGAATTCAGAGAGCATTACAACCACAATTTCACTGCAAAATATTAGAATAATAATATCAGTCATTCTTGAATTTTAAATACATTTGATTTCTTTTTGGCAGTTGTAATTACAAACTATTTTTTTCCCTCACAGAAATTGTAGATATTAAAAAGATAATAGAATACACTTTACCTATACTCTCAGAGAAAAATCATTCCACCAGGGATATTTCTCTGTCTCTGTGGGGGTCTCAGGCTGTCTCTTTTTGGTCTCAGGTTGAAACATTTTGTTTGGAAGAATAAACTTAAGGATTTTATGTAGAACCCTTCCCACAGAACCCTTTTAAAATCCATGTAGAACAGTCCATCTGGAACTGGTTCTTCTACAGAGACAACAAATGAACCCTTATGTACAAACATTGAATAAAGCCTAATGTAAGATAAAAAGTGACTGTCTCAACCATGTGACAACGTGTTTCAGTGGTTATAATTGGACAGCAGACCCCAACGATAAAGCCTCTTGTGTATCAACTCACATCTGTGCCATCCTTCCCGTTGGGTCCCGGGGGTCCGGGTGGCCCGACAGGTCCTCGTATGCCAGGTCTCTGTAACACAAAGCCATGATGTCCATTTTTTTATATTCCAAAATAGTAATTATCTTGTGATAAATCTTTATAAATGTATTTAAATCAAGGTGTGTTCTGTCTGGGCTACATTCCAATTGGGCATTGAAGAAATGTGCGGTTTGAGTATGTAAACATTCGATCATACTGTACCTAAGAAAATAATACACAATGTAACAAAAGTTGGAATTTGTCTCATAATGATGTGATCGTGCGTAATTATTCTAAACGAAAAAGTGGACACATTGATAGACTGAGCTTCAACTCTCAGGGCATTTAAAACTCACAAACGATTAATTAAAACAAATAAAAAATGTCACATATGACACGTTTTTGGAAACCGGTAAAACTTTTAGATAACCCCGCGCATGAGTGAAGAGCCGCATACATGGGACAATTACGCACAGGCAAAAATAAGTATAAGGTCCGAAACGAATAATCTATATGCTATTAAACTATAAATATTTCAATAATTTTCACACGTTTAATTTCAGACTAGAATATGCTTTGCTGTTTTCGATGGCTTCCCAGGAACACGGTAGAATGAACAAAGATGTCATTGTGCGCTAGGCCACTGATCTCCAGGGTCTGCATTCCTAAGCCTCGAGGAAAACAGAACCCCGACTTCATATGCAAGTAGGCCTTCATAAAAAATAACTGAAAAGACAACAATCCGTCCATGACACCTGAGAACGATTAAATAGATTGGCTTAGTCAGAACAATTTCACCTAATCTCTACAACAAACTATTCAATAACAACACACACGAACAAGTACCTTATTGTCAAAGTATCAGCAATGTATAAAACTGTCAAATGTTAATATAAAACGTATGAAAGGTGACCACTTCTTGCTATAGCTTAATACTCAAAATTGGGAATTGAACCGAACATAAGACAAGGGTCCAGTAATTGAATTCATACAAATTTTGTAGGAAACTTTTACAACTACGCTACACTGAGCACAGGGTAACTGATGAAAACAGCAGGGCTTGATGAATAACGGGCGCAGCAAAGTGACCGCTTACCTGGGCCGTAGATGATGTCAAAAGCTGGCACAGCAAGAGCAGCCCGAGAGCTGAGAACATAGCCATGGCTCCCCGCTCACTCCTGAAATCCGAGTTTACGCGGAAAAAGTCAAACCCTGTTCCCAGTCCGTATTGCTTGCTCTCCCCGGGTTCGTAAAGGAGCGCACCTTCACCTTACAGCGTGCGGCTCTTGAATGGCTTTCACGTTGATTCCAGATAAACCCGAGCCTCCAGCCGAAGGGGCTGAACTCAAACCGTCTGTATAGAGGGATACTGGGGGGAGGAACTGATGGAGGGGAGAACGAGGTAGAAGGGTACTACTTTAGAGCCACAATAAGTGGGCTGTGCTCTAACATTCTTAGCTCCGTGTTGTGCAGATCTGAAAGTGTAAGTTAGGGGAAAGGTGAAGTTGCTATAACACTGCTTTACCCTATCCAAGCCATTCATATACAGTGGGCTACAAATTACTGGTACGGCACCCCTGACTGGCACTACATAAACAATATTTAAAAAACATAAACAATACAATTACAGAGAAAAACTAAAAATGCCAACATGTGATAAACACTGTACTTTATTATTGTGTCAATGGAACCAACCAAAATTTATTAACACAAACGAAATTTCACCAAAATCAAGGTTCCATAATTATTGGCTCCTTCTTATTCAGTAGGCTACCTAGTGCAAACACCTCTGGCAAGGATAACAGCCTGGAGTCTCTTCCTGCAATGTTTGACAAGAATAAGGTACACATTTGATGGGATTTTGGACCATTCTGCAGGTCCTTTCAAGATCCTTCACATTCTTGGGTTTGCGCTTATCAACCGCCCTCTTCAACTCAGCCCACAGACTTTTGATTGGATTGAGGTCCAGCAACTGAGATGGCCATGGGAGAACATATAGATTTGTTGTCATAGAACCACTTGTGTGGATTTTGAGGTATGTTTTGGCAAACAGATTATCAGCCAGAATTGCCTGATACTTGGTGGAATTAATTATGCCACCTATCTCAGTGCCCCTGGAATTATAACAGCCCCAAAACATCACTGACCCACCAGCATTTTTCACTGTGGGTATGAGATGCCTCTCCTTGTTCATCTCTGTTTCAACTCCAAACATGCTGATGCTCTATCTGTTACATGTTACATTTTGGTCTCATCTGAACAGAGAACCTTCTTCCAGTCATAATTTAAATGTTTGGCAAAATCCCAAGCACTTGCACCTAGGTCTTGGTGTCAAAGGGCTTCTTCTGGCAACCCTTTGGTATTTTGAGTTTCTCTATAATTGTGTTCATATTTTTTACAGTATTGTTTGTGCATTGCCAGTCAAGGGTGCCAGTAATTTGAGCCCACTGCATACACAATGTGCTGGTAGGATAGCTTTGGATTGGAATGAGAAAAAATCTAAATTCTGATTCTTTATTGTTCAACAGGTTTTTCTTGCACCCCCATGCAACTTCAGATTATAAAAACTCACAGATTGGACACTTTTCAGAGATCGCAAATGATATGCCTATTTTGATTCCCTTTGTTGGGACAGTATCCATACCACTCATGGCTACACAACCTCTTAAGATATATATTTACACAAGCATATTTGGAGTCTGAAATATAAATGCAAGACAAAAACAGTTGACAATATTTTTATGTAAGTTGCACAATCTTCATTTTATTATCAATTAAAAGGTTTTGAGTTCGGAGGTTGCATTGACAAAGGATTTTCTAATTCAATTCCACACTCTACCAAAGTAGAGTAGACTATATTTATTAACAACCATTTTTATATATAACTGTATAGTTCATAGATTAGATTAATTTGTATATGGACACTGATGACATCTCCACACAGATATAAATAAAATGGATTCAGAAAAACTCAAAGATGCAGGAAACATGGTTTAAAATTGCCCATAGGGTTTTCCTGAGACTTTCAATTCATTAAATAGAGGAACAATTATATATATATATATATATATAACAAAACCCTCCCTGCTCAAAACCTAAGGAAAAACACCCACATCCTTTTGATCACACATTTCTTTCAAGAAACTTGAAGCAAAAATACTAACAATATATTTTGACCACATTAACAGCTCATAATGGTCCAATACTGCAAACACAATGCAATACAATCAGCCAGTAAATGTATTTTTTTGGCAACAATCTCTCTTTTCTCATCTATACATTATATGATAAATACCCAAATGATAAATGTGCAACATTATTTAACTGAACTTAGGAATTTTAATTCAATTTTGTAGTAGCGGCTTTTAGTAAAACATAATACCGAATGTGAAAATGAACACCACATACCAGATATTGAGATTTCTAAACCAGTGCAAAACGACCGTATTCACAGTTTGTAAATGGAGTGATGAATAAAATTAATTTGGAACATACACTCATTGTATGAAAAACAAAATGATTCATTTAAATATTAACTTTAAAGATAATACCCTTCTATCAATCTCCTTGCTTCGAAGATTCAAACCACTTGTAGTGGTAAAACTGACTGCATTAATGACCAGATTCCCCTTCCTAAATCACTTTCAGACAGAAACAAATACATTCAATAACCCAGACATCCAACAGAAACAACATACCCTATCTAATGTTGACATGGACAGTAGGGGAGAGTACAACAATGCCTGAAAACCCATTCAACTTATCCAGAAAGGCCATATCCAGAAAACACTGAGAAGATTTCAAAGGTTTTTACGAAATATGGCAAGCATTCATTTTAACCTACATAATCAGAAAGTAATAGCGGTTATCGTATAACTTAACCACGTGCCTTCTAATCCTTTCAGAATCACATTAAGTGCCTAAGGGGCCAAGTTGAGATTGGCTTTACATGCACAGCAGTTTCCAAGATTACTCTTTTGTCTTTGTCTGATTCCTCCATTACATCTCCTCGTCCTATTCAGGATGTTACTGTGTCTTGGTCTGATTTAGGCTGAGATTCCACATCCATCGCATCTTCAAATTCACGTATCATCGATTTTCCATTTGCCTGGTCCTTTCCAGCATCCTCTGTGTTGCCCCCATCAATGGCCTTGTCGCCATAGTCAGTCCGTGGGAGCTTTTTATCTCGTTCTATGGTGTCTGGCGGAAAGCCCTTTTTGTGCAAATTCTTTTTAGAATCGTCTGCCTTGGCTTTGCTGGATGTGGTAGCTGATGGGTGCATCTTACCGGGCTGGTTGTTGTTGTCAGAAAGGATTGGGAAATCTTTCTCTGTTGTATCATTGCCAGGCATGTCAACTTCTTTTTTCTTCTTTGTGGGTTGCTTAGACTCCTCTGACTCCGCTTCAGACAAAGCGGTCTCGGGTTCGACTACGTTAAGGACACTGTCGTTGGTTAGACTATGCTGTTTGAGTCCTTCATCCATACTCTGATCTCCTGTGACAAACACATCAACCGGGTTGCTAGAATCATCCATTTCTACATTAACAATACCATTACCATTTTTGGGTGGTTCAGAGTCCACTGAGGACTCCATTGGCCCAGGCGGATCAACGGTAGATCCTTCAGTCAAATTGGCATTTTCCAGAGGCATTTCTGGGCCAGACATATCCTCCTTCTGGGTTCCCCCTGGCTCGCCTTCTCTAGCCTTGCCTCGTAAAAGGCGGCTCTCGTCAGATGCCTCTCCGTTTACCTTCTCTAGCTTCTTCAGCTGTTTATGAATCTTCCTGGGGCACCATACAAACTTGTCCTTGGGCTCAAATTGCTGGAAGGCATAGCGCAAGAGCTCTCTGCGCTTCTTCTTGTCACGCACAGCAAACAGGAAGTAGTCAAGCACACTGCGCTTGACGCTGCTAAGGGTCCTCTTGACCAGTGTCTCCTCCAGGAAAAAGCGGACCAGTGGGCTCTGATAGTGCTCAAAGCCGAGCTCCCCCAGGCTCTTTAGGATGCGAGTGATGCGGAGGTTGTTGTGCATGTTCCTGAGAAAAATAAAACAAAAAACCACCAAATTTTTAGGCACCATTATTCACAGAGCATGGTTTTTCAGACATTGAAAAGTGCATAAATGTGACTTGCCAATAACTTTAAGAAGCAAGTTTTTTATATACAATACATGTCAAAGGTTGTATAACACCCAGGAATGTATGTGGTTTGATGGTAAATTAATAATTTTCTAAGATGTCATTAAATTGTAGTGGAAACATGATTAATGATGGATGAGGGCAAGATTTTATCATTAGGACACTGAATTATTTGCTGCTGAAGATGTGGCTTTGCCATTATGTGAATAATTAATAATAATTCAGTAATTTCCAACAGTGATAGAAATGTTCAACATTAGTAATTTTGACACATGAAAAATCCTGGGCCTTTTGATCAGTAGTATTAAACCGTTTTCTAAATCATAGAAAGAACTCCCTGAAAAGTGTGCAAGATGTGTAAATACTTAACACTGTATAGAACAGAACTACTTTCTCAGTGACCAGCATATAAAAGCCGTAAAAATAGTATTTCTTGATTTGAAACATAAAAAAGTGATCTAAATGTAACAACTGGAACGGGAATTGCAATAAAATCATGATGAGTTGAGCTTCCAGTGTTTGTCAATGTGCATGTCATGGTCAGTGTTTTATATAAACTAAGTATTTCAGACTAGTGGTTTTCAACTCCGGACCTAGGGACCCACTGCCCTGCAAGTTAAGATGTCTCTCTGCTCCAACACCTAATTCTATGCTTATTAGGGATCAACCGATATGGATTTCTTAGTGCCGATACCGATTTTTTTTTTCATCAGCCTTGGCCGATGACCGATATGGACTGCCGATTTTCTTGAAACGATACTGCTATTGCTCCCTCAAATTACATCATAAAAATGACACGATGATAACAAATGTTACATGTCTCAATTTAAAAATATGTAAACAAAAAAATACAGTCTTTCCTAAGATAATTATTCATTACAAGATGGTCTATCTGCAAGGCCTTAGGCCTGTCGCACCTCCAACGGTGCCTGTGGTGGACTATGCAT
>JACXGM010012506.1:10454-24025 GCA_016801145.1 Umbra pygmaea | reverse complement strand
ACCTATGGTCATGAAGGCTGGGTCATGACCGAAAGAACGAGATCCAGGGTACAAGCGGCCGAAATGGGTTTCCTCAGGAGGGTGGCGGGCATCTCCCTTAGAGATAGGGTGAGAAGCTCAGTCATCCGTGAGGATCTCAAAGTAGAGCCGCTGCTCCTTTACGTCGAAAGGAGCCAGTTGAGGTGGTTTGGGCATCTGGTAAGGATGCCCCCTGGGCGCCTCCCTAGGGAGGTGTTTCAGGCACGTCCAGCTGGGAGGAGGCCTCAGGGAAGACCCAGGACTAGGTGGCGAGATTATATCTCCAACCTGGCCTGGGAACGCCTCGGAATCCCCCAGTCGGAGCTGGTTAATGTTGCTCGGGAAAAGGACGTTTGGGGTCCCCTGCTGGAGCTGCTGCCCCCGCGACCCGATCTCGGATAAGCGGATGAAGATGGATGGATGGACATTTATTCCACCACCCCCTATACATCCCTTTTCTAATCACGAATATACTCAGCTTTTAGTATACCAAATAATTAATGTAACTATATGATCCTTAATATTTAAACGAATGCATTGGTGTACAAATTTCTAACATTTACAATACAAAACACATTGATGAGCATAGCATATCAAATATCTTACAATCCAAATTTACATATATCACTGTCACTTTAGGCCCAGTTCAATGCTCGGGAATGTTGTGACCTAAAAAACAGCCCTTCAAAAGGAAAAGTGTTCTTCACAAACGGAAGAACATCCAATCATAATATTTGTTTTCAAATAATTTGAAGTATTAAGAGTAATTGTATAATTGTTGAGTGGCTCATGATGGCCTCTTTCGGGGCGCCTGGGGCAGGCTTTAAAGAGGAGCCCGACCTACAATGTATAAGAGGGCTATGGGCCATGGTCAAACAAAGTGTGGGCATGACACCTCACCCCCATAAAAAATTGGAGCGCACTCATCCTGAACCGCTCAGTGCGCGCAAGCATACTAGATATTAGCAGGAGAAAGCAGACAATCCCAAGATCTTTGACCACTTGGAAGCTACGGGTGCTAGCGTACACATGGCTATACTAAGGGAACTCGATCTTCCTCTGTTTACTACCCACAGCTTGGCAGTGTGCACCAAGTTGGGGGCTTTGGTTGTGGCAAGCTATTTTGCGCTATGCTAGTTTTCCAGCAGACTATGCCCCGTCAACAGATGGTTCTTGAACTAATGGTATAGTTCGTGCCTGTGGAACAGGTCATAACTCGAGATGAGGCAAGAGGCGAATTGACATTTTACTATTGGACACTAGAAACATCATGGAACACATGTGGTTCACTAAAGGGTTGGCTACATTGGTGTTAGCAAAACCCAAATGCACCTGACACAGCGCTATGCAACCGCTTTAATCGAGCTGACCATACCTGGCAACCCAACACCCCTCTGAAGGAGATGATGGAATTCGTAATGTGGATAGCAGAGCGTGATTTAGAAAGCGAGGAGAAACACAAACTGCACGCAAATAACGTGAAGTTTTCTCTGCGCTTCCCGGCCTGCCTTTTTGTGGAATATAATGGCAAAGTTAATCAATTTGATTCCCCAGAGGAGGCGGAGTGCTGGGCCAATGAACAATTCAAGGGATAATGAAAACAAATTTATTTTAGTGTGGCCGGCCTAATTACTTAATTATTAACAATCACCTGGTTGGGGTAAATATATGCAGCCTAATTTATTACAGAGACTTTACGTTATTTTTTTATTTTTCTCTCTTGGAGGACAGTTTTTTCAAGCTTCAGAGATAATTAACCAATTTATGGTATTTTTTCCGATGTAGAATAATCTATGTACCCTTTGGCGTGATACCACTTTTTGGACCATCTCAATATGGCCTATTTTGACATGTTTTGTCATCACTTTCGTGTGAAAATCTTTTATTAAATATTAATGTAGCTGGGTACTATATTGGCATTTATTTTGACCTAATGGTCAGGTTATTTGGCTGCATCCTTGGTAATGGCTAATAATTAGAGGACTATTGATAGTATATATAACATTACATATACTACTATACTATTATGATTAACTGTTTGACAGTGTTGCACTGTATGCTCTTTGTTTTTTATTGTTAAAATAAAAAATGGGAATATGTCAGAATCTTATGCGGGGCCTCCTATTCATGTTAGGTGGAGAGAGGTACCTTCAGTCTTGCTCCTAGAGAGTCTATGTAAGTGGTTACCTGCTGTCTCTGTCTAACCATGAACAGAGACTTTGGGTATCGGGGGGTGGAGGGGTTATGTATGTCTATGTATTTTATTTTTTATGTGTTCTGTTTGTTGATTTTCGCGTTGTTGTTTTTTGCAAATGCATATATTCACTTATCTCTTATCATGTGGTATTGCATGTAGCTCCAGTGCTTAGTGACATTATGTCCTCTGTTTTCTCCTCACATTTTTTTAAATGGCAAACATCCCAATAGCTGACCACAGCAAAGTAGGAGGGCTCTCTATTATTAAACTTATTTCATGGAATGTTAAAGGATGTAACAATCCGAAAAAGAGGTCTTGTGTTTTCTCACACATGAGGAAGCTTAAGACTGATATAGCATGTTTGCAAGAGACACACCTACTTATTAAAGATCACCCAAGACTACACAACTCTAGATTTAGCCAGGTCTTCCACTCTCATTTTAACTCTAAAGCCAGGGGGGTGGCAATTTTGATCAGTAAAAGTATACATTTTTCTGCCACTAATGTGGTGTCAAATAGTAATGGGAGGTATTTAATTGTATCTGGCTCCATTTGGAACACCCCTGTGGTGTTGGTCAATGTCTATGCTCCTAATGTTGATGATGTTGAATTTGCCAACAGGCTGTTGGGGAGGATTCCGCTGTCACATACACATCGTCTGATATTTGCTCAAGACTTAAATTGTATTATTGATCAGAATTTGGACCGCTCTAATTCCAGTCCTATGCCTCCCTCCAATATGTCAAGGTCCTTCTCAGATTTCATGACTAAGAATGGATGTACCGATCCCTGGAGGTTTCAGAACCCACAGGTACGTGAGTACTCTTTCTTCTCTCATGTACATCACTCTTTCTCCCGTATTTACTATTTTTTTGGGGACCACCTGTTGCTTCCAAATGTGAACTCTTCTGATTACTTGCCCATTGTAATATCGGACCAAGGCCCCGTAGCACTTGAAATAACTTTATCGGTAAAAACCTGTACTCCCCCCCGCTGGAGATTTAACTCTCCTCCTATCCGATGCTTCCTTTTGTAGTGGTATAACATCTGCTTTTGACAATTTTTTATACTTTAATCAAACTGGTTCAACTTCACCTTCACTCCTATGGGAGACGCTTCAGGCCTATTTAAGAGTTGTGATTATCTCCTACTCCTCTCACTTAAACAGAGCTTGTGGGGCTAAACTTGAGAAACTTTCTAAAGATATTATTGACTTGGACCATAAATATGCACTAACGCCATCCCCAGATTTATATAAACGTTTAAACTTGCAGTTAGAATTCAACCTTATATCTACCAATGATACAGAGCGATTACTTTTACATTCAAGGGCCTCCTACTATGAACAAGGTGACAAGGCGAGCCGCCTTCTGGCACATCAATTAAATCGACGTGCTGCTTCCCGTTTAATTCCTCAAATTGAAGACTCTTCTAAGTGTTTGATTTCAGACCCAGATGGGATAAATAACACATTTAAATCATTTTATTCCTCACTTTATACATCTGAGTTCCCATCGGACACTGTTACTATGAGCCAATTCTTGGATGAATTAGACATCCCTGCTGTTCCCTCTGACACTGCAGATGACCTTGATTCCCCTCTGAGTCTTGATGAGGTGATTGAGTCTATAAATTCTACGCAAAATGGCAAAGCTCCAGGTCCAGACGGTTTCTCTACGGAATTCTTTAAAAAAATTAAACTCACATTTGGCCCTTTTACTCCTATCTATGTACAATGAGTCACTGGATCGAGGTGTGCTCCCATTAACCATTAAAACAAGCTTCTATAGCACTTCATCTTAAGAAAGGGAAGGACCCCACAGCCTGCTCTACTTACAGGCCAATTAGCCTCCTTAATGTTGATGTAAAGGTACTTTCCAAATTACTAGCTAGGCGTCTGGAGGGAGTTCTCCCATTTGTTATCTCAGAGGAACAGACAGGTTTCATCAAAGGCAGACAGTCATTTGTCAATATTCGGACGCTTTTTAATATCATTTACTCTAAACAGTTTTCAAATTTCCCGGAGCTTGTGGTCTCACTTGATGCAGAAAAAGCCTTTGACAGAATTGAATGGGAATACTTATTCGCAGCTCTCCGAAAGTTTGGTTTCGGTAACAAATTTAATGCTTGGATCAAGCTTTTGTATGCATCCCCACAGGCAAGTGTCTGCACTAATGACAATCACTCTGATTACTTTACCTTGGAACGCGGGACAAGGTAGGGGTGCCCTCTTTCCCCTTTGCTCTTTGACATTGCTATAGAGCCCCTTTCAGAGGCTTTGCAGGCCTCACCCTCTTTCCAGGGTGTTCTACCAGAAGGAATTGAACACAGGCTGTCATTATATGCTGATGACTTGCTATTATATGTGCATAATCCCTCATTGTCTTTACCAGTTACTCTTTCTATTCTGGAGAATTTTAGTTCCTTCTCAGGTTATAAACTAAATCTGCAAAAGAGCGAGTGCTTCCCATTAATCCCAGCTGCATTAGAGTTTAAGCAGATAGATTTGCCTTTTCATCTCAATCACTCAGACTTCAAGTATCTTGAAGTAAACGTGACTCGCTCAATGCCTGCTCTCTTCTCAGCTAATTTTCTTCCCTTTTTACTCAGATGACGGCTGATTTCAAGAGGTGGGGGAACTTACCTCTGTCTCTTATTGGGAAGATCAATGCTGTTAAAAAGAATCGCCTAAATTCATCTACCTTTTTCACTCTATTTCTGTATTTTTACCTTTGTCCTTCTTTAAAGCAATTAATCAGGCCGTACTTCTTTCATCTGGGGTGGGAAGGCACCCAGGGTTAGTAGGTTCTTGCTACAGAGATGCAAATTCAGTGGAGTGCTTGCACTTCCTAATTTTCTATATTATTACTGGGCCATTAACGTTCAGAAACCATTATTCTGGTTGCATTCCCCAGACACACCCTGGTGTCATTTAGAAGGTCTGTCTTGCACTTCTTCATCTTTGTCAGCTTTACTGTGCTCTGCTCTCCCAACAACTCTCTCCTGTTCTACTGGCAACGCAGTAGTACTATCTACACTTAAGATTTGGAACCAGTTTCGTTGTCATTTTAAGCTCTCCCATTCTTCCATCATGGGTCCATAAATAACAACCACATGTTCACTCCATCGGTGGTTGACAATGCCTTCTCTCTATGGAAAAGAAAGGGTATTAAAACATTCTATGACCTTTTTGAAAACGGAGTCTTCTCTATTTTTCCCAAATATGCCTTGCCTCCATCACACTTTTTTCGGTATCTGCAGATGAGACATTTCATTGCTTCTGAATTTTCATGTTTTCTTTCTTTACCCTCTACCCAGCCATGTGACGAGCTACTGACTCTCTCACCTCAACAGAGCTCACTGAGTTCGAGGGTCTATTCATTGATAATGTCTTTTGACAAAAACTCTACCAACAGATCAAAATTTGCCTGGGAGCGAGAAATGGGTCTTGAAATTTCAAAGGAGTTCTGGGACAGAGCGGTTGAGAGAGTAAGCTCCACCTCATCTTGCACCCGTCTTGGACTTATTCAGTTCAAGGTGGTCAATAGAGTACATTACTCTAAGTCTAGACTATCTAGAATGTACCCCACAGTGAACGATGCATGTGACAGATGGCATTCCTCCCCATGTGACCTCTATCACGTTTTTTTTGTGTGCTAAACTGAGCAACTATTGGAATTACATATTTCATACCCTTTCCGAGGCACTTAAAATCCATTTGACTACATTCCCATTGATTGCAGTGTTCGGAATCCCAGGGGACCCTCTCTCGTTAAGTAACAAAATTGCTGATATTATTGCTTTTACCACATTACTAGCCCGCTGCAGAATCTTTCTGCAGTGGAAATCTTATCAGCCCCCCCTAGGTTCTCTTTGGCTAAGCGATGTTGTGTATTTTTCACAACTTGAGAAAAGTATACTGTGAGGGGATCATACTCAAAATTCTCAGACAAATGGCAGATTTTTTTCTCATATTTTAACAGTTTACAAATACTCCCCAAAGATCCACCATAATCCATTTTATGACACCAGCCTTTCAAGTCTAGTTTATTTTATTTGTATGTATGCATTTGTATTTATATTTGTATCTATGTCTGTGTATTGTCTTTTATGTTTTTAATTGTAATTTTTTATTATTATTAATAATATTTTTATTCTATTTGGTTGTTCAATGTGGGTTTGTGAGGGTGGGGGTGTAGTGGGTGGGGTGGAAGGTTTGGGACTCTGTTGGGTCCAGCTGGACACTTGTGGGGTGGAGGGGGGAACTGAAAGAATGTGTCCTGTGTATGTACATATACGTGTATGTGGTATGGTATGGTCTACTCTTTTGTTTGTTTAAAAATATCTATAAATAAATATATTTAAAGAAAGAAAGCGCGGAGCCCACCTTCCAGTGCCCACCTCTGACAGTCCTGTATGTCCTTAAAGTTTAGAATTTCGGGGCTCTAACAAATATCTTGCTTTTACAATAGCTAGGACGATGAGATAATTATCAGTCATAATGTGATGTAAATAGCCAGTAACAAAAGCTATTAGCTTGTTTACTCAGCTAGCCGTTTTTGTACCTCAAATGAAATTGAATGTCGATTAGAAACATGGCTAAAACCCTGATTTTTTAGGTTATATATAGAAGTCTTATATATCCTTAAAGCTTAGGATCTAGCAGACATCTCTAGCAGAAATCTCAGTATTAGTGTAGCTGTAAAATTCCCAACTTTACGACTGCGAGTGTCAACTACGTATATTGTAAACAATTATGTTGTTTTTCTTCTCAAATAAAATGAAATGTTGACTAAAAACACCCAATTTTTAAGTTATATATAAATGTCCTATACGTCCTTAACCTGTTGAGGATCAGTATCTCGCCCTAGGGTGATTCCCCCCCCCCCAAGAAAAATGGACTAGAATCACAGTTTAAAAGTCCAATCTTTTTTGGTTTAAAAACATATTTGTTTTCAAAGCTGCGTAGCTGACATTAAGTAGTTGTAACGTTGTGGATTTTATAGCTACACTGAAACCAAGATACTTGCTAGATTCCCAAGATTCTAAGCCTTAAGGACATATAAGACATTTATATATAACCCAATAAATGAGGGTGTTAGCATTGTTTTTAGTTTGACATTCCATTTAATTTGAGGCACATGTGTACAAGGCCCGTAGCTCACATTATGAGGTGAAATTATTATTTTTGTTATAGCTAGTGTAAAATTGGGTATTTTGCTAAATATCTGTAGATATATATAACATGTATATATAACCTAGAAATTAGACTTGTAAATTGATTGTAGTCCAGTTTTTTTTTGGAGGGGGGAATCTCCTTTGGGCGGGATACTGCACGCAAACAGGTTAAAATAAGATAAATTATATAACACTTCTAAATCAAAGTTTTTTTTCTTGGTAAGATCCAAATAATTGCAGTGCAAGCTTTAGTGCAGTGGAGTCCACGATCTTGTAGTCAGGTTGACACACCAATGCACACACACGCATGCGCACATATGCACAATTATGGATCTATTGTAATAGTATAACAATATAGGATGGCCATATTCTTTATAGTCCTTAATGGTTTGCTTGTCCAATTGGCTGCTATGACTGCATGGTCTACTCCCTGGTCCTATCCAAAATAAAAATAAAAATTCCAGTCAAGTGAAAATGAATGTTTGAACGAAAACTTGTGAGCACAGACAAAGTGAAAAGGCACCAGCAAGAAATGTCAGAGGGATCTACATATGGTGCTGGATTGGACAATTAGACTTTAGAAAGCTGTGACATCTACTTTTGGTCTTGTTCTGTATCCATACAACTTTCTCATATGTGTTTTGTAGGCAAAATTGTGCATAATATGCCAGTGTTAATTCATTGAGTTTCTGTAGTTGTAGGCCTTATATGCATGCCATGTTATTAAATAATCAATTTCCATGAGCTTGAAATATTCTATATTATTATTACTATTATTATTACTAGGGGCCTGAGCATTTATTCAGTTTTTGAGTAATTTTTTCCAATAGAAATTCATTAAATTCCCTGTTTACTCAATATTATTTTTTTGTCATACTGCAGTATATACAGTGGGTGTGGAAAGTATTCAGACCCCATTTAAATTTCCACTCTGTTTCATTGCAGCCATTTCATAAAATCAAAAAAGTTATTTTTATTTCTCATGAATGTACATTTAGCACCCCACCCTGACAGGAAAAAAAACTGAAATGTAGAAATTTGTGAAAATGTGTTACAAAAGACAAATTGAAATATCACATGATTAGCTATAGCTGTGAAATTCACAATTTTACAACTGCAAGTGTCAACTACGCGTATTGTAAACAATTGTTTTTTTTCTTCTCAAATAAAATGCACTGTCAACTAGAAACACATCTATAAACACCCTAATTTTTAGGTTATATATACATGTCTTATATGTCCTTAAAGCTTAGAATCTTGGGGTTTAGTGTAGCTATGAAATTCACAATGTTACGACTACTTAATGTCAGCTATGTGTCTTGAAAACAATGACATTTTACTTGTAGGAAACCACATTGAGAAAATAACATATTGTACTAATAAATATAGTACTTACAATTGTAAATCTTTCTTTTTGGTCATCATATGGTCCCAGTAATGACATAAAGCATAGTTTTCCCAGGTAAAATCCATCTTGTTATGTGATAATTGCAATTTCTTGACCGAACCGTTACCGAAGGTATCCGTAAATAAATGAAGAACTTACAGGCCTGCACTTCTGAACAAATGGCGGATGTGAAACGTGTCAAACAGCTCAGCAATTTTGGCATATTTGTCATCCTTATGAAACAGAGATCGTAAAAATGTGCAAGATTACCAATTTTAACCGAAGATCGACAGAGATAATTTAAGAAAGAGATTTGTTGTTCGTCTCACGACCCGGATATAAAGGTCATCACGGTGCATTTGTTGTAAAATTATACTGTTACAAATAATGCTACAGCTCATTGGCTGTTCACTCAATCATTCTAAAATTTTAGACATATGTTGTCATCCCCTAAGCAACATGATTTGAAGTGGTTCAAGCACCCTATGTCAATATAAGTCTTGTAGGGTTCTTTTAAAGGGGATGTAGAAAAATAAAAACAGAAAATAATTATGCATTTCCTTTATTTCCTCTCGTTCCATATTCACTGTGTATATTTATTTGAAATTAATTTTACATATCCAAAAAAGTATTTCCTTTAAAAAAATATCAACCAAATGTTTGTCCTTGCCTCAGGTCCAGGGTAACAAAAGGTTAACTTTGGGTATGTTTTTCAGGGAGAATTTGACAAAATAGGGGTGATCCCTTATAGGGGTAAGTAGTTGGAACACACAAATGTTTTTGTGAGCTCAATACGCCTTGAACTTCATAGACAGGTGCATCCAATCATGAGAAAAGGTATTTGAGGTGGCCAGTTGCAAGTCGATGTTCTCTTTGACTCTCCTCTGAAGAGTGGCAACATGGGGGCCTCAAAACAACTCTCAAATGACTTGAAAACAAAGATTGTTCAACACTATGGTTTAGGGGAAGGCTACAAAAAGCTATTGCAGAGATTTAAGCTGTCAGTGTCCACTGTGAGGAACATAGTGAGGAAATGGAAGACCACAGGCACGGTTCTGGTTAAGGCCAGAAGTGGCAGGACAAGTAAAATATTGTAAAGGCAAAGACAAAGGATGGTGAGAATGGTCAAAAACAGCCCACAGAACACCTCCAATGACCTGCAACATCATCTTGCTACAGATGGTGTCACTGTGCATCATTCAACAATTCAGCGCACTTTGCACAAGAAGAAGCTGTACGGGAGAGTGATGTGATGCGAAAGAAGCCTTTTCTGCACACACGCCACAAACAGAGTCACTTGAGTTATACAAATGTGCAAGATGGAGTTATTTGTTCATAACAAGGGGAGTTACGCATGGCGGCAAAAAAACACAATATTCCCATAATAATAATAATAAACTTTATTTTACATAGCGCCTTTAAAAGTAACATCTCAAAGCGCTTTACATTAAAACAATGAAATTAAACAATACACATTAGAGTCCTTACAGTAAAAAATAAATAAGCAATAAAAATAAAAACCAAGATAACTATGGTGTCAAGAGATCCCCTGAATCACATAAAAGCTACCCTAAAAAAGTAAGTTTTTAGTGACGATTTGAAAACACTAAGAGATTCTGCATTCCTAATCTCAGAGGGCAGGAAATTCCACAATTTAGGAGCCAGAATAGAAAAAGCCTGATCACCCATGGTTTTTAGCCGTGTTGTTTGGACAGTTAAAAGACCAGCTTCAGAAGATCGTAGAGCACGAGTTGGAGCGTAGGAAGTTACAAGCTCACACAAATATTGAGGGGCCAAATTATTCAAGGCCTTATAAGTGAGCATGAGAATTTTAAAATCAATCCGCAAATTAACAGGAAGCCAGTGCAATTTTTTCAGGATAGGTGTAATGTGGTCCCTTGCACAGTTTCTTGTCAGAATTCTAGCAGCTGAATTTTGTACCAAACTGTAATTTACTTAAGGTAGCTTTGGAGCCTCCAGCCAGCAAGGCATATAAGTAATCAATACGATAAAAAACAAAAGTGTTGATTAACTTTTCAGCCACAGAGAAAGTCAACATAAAACGTAATTTAGCAATGTTTCTGAGATGAAAAAATGATGCTTTGACAGTGTTACGAACATGATAGTCAAAAGTTAAATTGGCGTCAAATATCACCCCCAGGTTTTTTAGTTTGGTTTGGAATTGCAAAGCAGAGCCTTCCACACTCAAGGTTATAGTTTCTGCTTTATGCAACTGATGAGGTGAACCGATAAGCATCACTTCAATCTTGTCACTGTTTAAACAGAGAAAATTTTCAGACATCCATATCTTAATCTCAGTAAAACATTAAGAAAGAAAAAAGACAGGCATATTGACACCAGGTTTTGATTGTATATAGATCTGAGTGTCATCTGCATTAAAATGAAAGTTAAGACCAAGAGTTCTTAAAAGTTGGCCAAATGGGAAGATGTAAGTACTAAAAAGTATAGGGCCCAAAACTGATCTCTGGGGAACAGCAGAGTGCACCACACCGAACTCAGACTTGCAGTCAGCCATCACAACAAACTGCTTGCGATCAGAGAGGTAGGACTTAAACCATTTGAATGCAGAACCCGAAACTCCAAAGATAGTCTCTAAGCGGGTGATTAAAATAGAATGATCTATAGTGTCAAAAGCGGCACTAAGATCAAGAAGAATCAGTATGGATAGATGGCCAGAATCAGAAGCCATTAACAAATCATTAGTGACTTTGACTAGTGCTGTTTCAGTACTATGGAGTTTACGAAATCCAGACTAAAGTGGCTCATACAGTTCATTAGAGGAAAGATGAGACAGCAGTTGAGAAGCTACTGTTTATTTTAAAATTTTGGTGAGGAAATCAAAACATGATTTAAAAAGACAAGATGGTATTGGATCAACTCTAGAAGTTGAGTCTTTCAGTTTTGAAACCATATTACATAAAGACTGGGAGTCATGAATTGCAAAGTTAGAAAGAGAGATACCAGAGAATGCAGAGATATTTAAGGAGGAGGCAGCAAACGTATGAGTGGTAACAATGTGGTTATGTATATTATCGATTCTGGTGCTAAAAAACTCTAAAACCCTGTTACAAAGGTTAGATGAGGCAGGAACATTGGAGAGGGTGTGATTTTTAAGCAGCTTGTTGATTGAATTAAAAAGTTGTTTAGGGTTTCTCTGGTTACTGACAATTATTTGAGAAAAATAAGCCGATTTAGCTGACACAATTTCAGCCCTATACTCAAGTAAACCATCTTTCCAGGCCTGTTGATGAACAGTTAAACCTGATATGCGCCATCTACGCTCCATTTTGCGACACAAGACAAACACTTGCTACCCACAGTAAAATTTGGTGGAGGTTCCATCGTGCTGTGTGGCTAGTGCCGGTACTGGGAATGATGTTAAAGTTGAAGGTTGCATGTATTGCACTTATTATCCGCAGATACTTCAGAATAATGTAAAGTTACACCAGGGCTGAATATTTCAACAAGACAATGACCCAAAACACTGCTCAATCTACTCTGGCATTTATGCCAAATGTTCTGGAATGGCCATTCCAGTCCTCAGACCTGAATATCTTTGAAAATGTGTGGGGTGATTTGATGCGGGGTGTCCATGCTTGGCAACCATCAAACCTAACTGATCTGGAGATGTTTTGCAAGGAGGAATGTTCCAAAATACCTTCATCCATAATCCAGACTCTCATTACAGGGTATAGGAAGTGTCTAGAGGCTATAATTTCTGCTAAAGTAGGCTCAACTAAATATTGATGTGATATATCTGTTGGGGTGCCAACATCTATGCACCTGTCTGATTTCATTTTGATGCACATTGCACATTTTCTGTTCATCCCATAAACCTAATTTCTCTACTAAAATATGACTTTGATAGATCAAAATAAAATTGCTGATACAAACACCCAAATATTTATAAATAAAAATCATGGAAATTGTCAGGGGTGCCTAAACTTTTCCATACAACTGTATTTTCTTAGCCATGGTCGGAAATGGAATGCCTCAAAGCTGACACACATTTCTCAAAGGAGGCTTTAGTTTGCACCAGTGAGAACAATGAGACTACACTGGATGGACTCACTGCGACCGAGATTGTGCATGTTGGGCAACAACCAGGCCCTAGACATACCCCCAGAGTCAGAAACCCACCTCAGTGGTTAACAGACTTTGATAGATGAATATGATACTGGATCAATGTGTAAACTGTGCAAATTGGAGAAAAAAATATTCATAATGTTCTGTTTTCAAAAAAGCTATACTGTTTTGAGGTCTTAGTTATACTAGCTAAGACAAAAATAACCTAATATCATATCAAATTTAAATTAAGGTTTCCAGGTACTAACCTTAATGGAAGGGTTATTTTACAGAGGTTGAGGGTACCATGTTTAAGTGACTAATTCCTTTAAGAAAAGGGGAAATGTTGTGTCGTGTTAATAACAGTTACTGAACACTGAGGGTACAGGAGAACACAGTAAGGAGACAGGCACATGGTATATGTACTACGCAGACAACACCATTCTCTATACATCTGGCCCAATGTTGAACTTCTGGGGCCTACAATTGCTTTTAATCAATCAATCAATCAATCAAAATGTATTTGTATAGCGCTTTACAATAACCGGCAGGTATCCAAAGTGCTTCACAGCAGAAACTAAAAATAGAACAACATACCATACAATAAAACAGTAGAATCATACATAGACAACAGTAAAAGGTAATTGTCACACCACTACTGTGTATTAAAAGCCATTCTAAACAGGTAGGTTTTGAGTTCAGACT
>JACXGM010012506.1:0-10354 GCA_016801145.1 Umbra pygmaea | reverse complement strand
AAAGAGTGTAAAGAATGGGAGTGATGTGTGCACGTCTAGATGTGTTTGTTAAAAACCGAGCAGCAGCATTTTGCACAAAGTCTTGCAAAACTAAATATCTTTAATTATACACAACTACAAATACCTAAGGGTCTGTTTAGACTCTTCACTCTCGTTCCAGACCTACATTAACCAGCTCCACTCCAAATTTAATCTAGGATCGGCTTCCTATTCCATAACAAAGCCTCCTTCATTCTTCCTGCCAAACATGCCCTTGTGAAAATGACCATCCTTATAATTCTATAATTTTTTATGTAATTTACAGATCCACCTCAGACTCTCTCCATAGTAAATTAGATGTAGTATACTACAGCGCCATTTATTTTGTCACCAATGCTCCAAATAACACCCATCACTGTAACCTCTACGCACTAGCCATCGCTACACACCAGGCGCCAAACTCACTGGTTTTGTCTCATTTACAAGTCCTTACTAGGCAAAACTCCACCTTAACTAAGCTCATTAATCTCCAGAGTGTCCCCTACTCTAAATCTATTTTCAAGCAGTTATATCTCTGGTTGCCACAAACGCCTACACCTATTTTGACCGCCACTCCTTCCAGTTCTCTGCAGCAAATGATTGGAACGATCTGCAAAAATCCTTGAAGCTTGAGTCCACTGTTCCCCTAACTACCTTTAAAGTATTATTATCAAATCTATGGTCAAACTTCCCAGTTCCCTCCTTAATCCTGCCTTGTCTGCAGCTCCGCAACTCCTTGTACAGATCAGTGGGATGATGTGGGGATTGCACATGGTTGATCCAACCACATGTCGCCTGAGTTGCCGATTCTTTTCACACTGTTCACCCAACACAGAAGCCTTTAGTCGTACCATGCACAAGATGAATACGTTCACCGACTATACTTCCATGATTGAATTTACATGCGCCCAATTTGAACACAAGAAGTTGCTGTACAGTGAAGTTATAGGATAGATTATCTGATTTATCTAACACAAATCCCTGGCAGCGCTATGCCAATTTTGCACTACCTCATGCAGGAGGCTTGGGGACAGTCAGAGAACCCATGGTCAGGCTCAAACCCATGACCATTGTGACGTAGACTGTCCTGCAATACAACGAGTTAGCCCACTATGCCACGCAGACCACTGCACATGTTGACTCTACCCCCTCTCTTTGCCCATTTATGTGCTAATGACCTCACTTAACCCTTCATGCATCTTGTACATATTCACCCACACAGCAGTCTTTGTATACTCTGTACACTACCATTCCCATAGCCATGCTCATTGTTACCTACTCTTAGTGGGTTTTTTGCACTCCCACTTTGTATTCTGATTAATCTACAGTACCTCTCTAGCTTATGCTGGGATCACACCAGGCACAACAAACTGGTTGTGTTACGGCGAAAGTCCATTCATTTCAATAGACAGCAATCCGCACCGCTGTGGCAAATCTACCGGATGCGGCAACATTTTGATTCAGTGCGGCATGTGTCGCAAGAGTTGAAATTATCCAACTTGTGCGGTGCTTTGCCATACGGCACCAGAACCAGAAGTTGATGTACCACCAAGTAAGAGCTAATATGTTGCTTTCACCTATGGGTTTATGGGATTGCGAGAAAAGACTTGACAGCTCAGTAAATAGTATTCATATTGTCAATAAATTCTAAACTGAAAAAGCTCCTGCTAGTTGCCTTGCTTGAAGATGGCAGTTGTATGCAACTTGTCCACCATATTGAAGATGCGAAAGATTGATTAAGATATTGATTGCGGTGTACAAGTGTGTCTGTGTTACGGTGCCATTGTGATCCCAGCATTAGACCTAATTTTGCAATGACTGTATAATATACTCATGCCTCTTTACAAACCAATTAATCTACAATTCAGACACCTGTAGATATTCTTACATTGTGTATACTGAATATCTGCACCCTGTATTCCTATTTTTATTTTGTATTCTTTATTTTATTGTTCTGTAATCCATTTTCATCTTTGTCTTTTGCACCTCCGCACTTTTATCTTGGCCAGGTCGCCATTTCAAATGGAAAACCTTTCTCAATGTGCCCACCTGGTTAAATAAAAAAAAGAAAAGACCTGGAAGGAAAATAAAGGCAAAAGCTCTGTGTCTGCATTAATGGAATATGTTTTTGAACAATGTAAGCAACAAAAGCCAAATCACCTGACTGATCAACCTTAGCGTGCTTCTGTGAAAAAAGAGTTCAGTTATCCTTTAAAATGTGGGTTTGGTTAGCTTGTTGTGCAGGCCATGTACCTGGCAGAACCCCCAAAGTTCATGTTAACCTTCTGTATCACCTCAAATATGTACTTCAACTCCTTCAGGTAATTGATGTTGAGGGAGTAGCAGAATTATTAATATGGCAAACCCAATGGGGTTGTCCATCAGCTCATGGGAGATTATTTTGTCACTGCAACATCAGTGACATTCTGGAAGAAAACTTCAGGACCCTTATCACTCCCAATGAGTATTCTGACTTTGACATCTTCTGGATCAGTGGGCTACAGGGGAACACAAAATCAGACTAAATATGTACACTTCCTGAAGAAAATTACTTTCAAGATCATATACTTACTAATGTTGTGATCATGAAGCATATGTACATGCAAACAAAGCATAACAAATTATTTTTGTCCCACACTTCTGTTGTAAATGCATATCCCCATTAACATCTTCATGTATTATACAGAGTAGTTCAGTTAGTGATAGGTATACATTTCTATAAAACTCTAACAAATTCCTGGATGTTCTAAATCTATTGACAAGTGATGTACAACTAAGCAAGCACACTTGTTCATGGACTTTTTAGGTCACCTCATGTGCCAAATTTGCCAGTTCTCTAAGACATCATAAACATAGGTTTGATATAAAAATCCATAGTAGGCCAGAGAAAATAGCCTGTGACACATGTGAACACACAGACTAAGGTGTTCCATTGTCGCCCCTCTGATTTCATCAATGGATGACAATAACTTTATTGGACAGAAAAATGGGGAATGGGAAAATAAGGGATTATTCTAACAAAAACTAAAAGTGATAACACACCTGACAGATGTTGACAAAGGTGAATGCATCTTCCCTCAAGAAGTGTGGAAGGCCAAGTAATACAACAGCTATTCTGTATTGGTTGGAGTTATAAAATGTATATAAAAGAGACAACAAGATTTTCCATTTGAAATAAGTTGCATCATACTTTTACTGATCCATGTTGCCTTGACAATTGGTTCCACAAATGTGTTTTAAAAAAAACACACATTCAGTGAAATTTCATTTTAAATTACCACTCCTCCAATTTCTGTTTTATGGTATGTAATAGCTGATTATGACTTGGTGGTTTTTAAAAGTCACAGACCTTACAATTCCACCTCATCAAATCATGAAGACTTGGTGTGACTGGCTGTTCTCAGTTGGTTTTTGTATGATCCTGTTGAGAATTTAGTAATGAAGTTAAGGAAATAGACAACCAACATTCAACCAGACAGTAATATAATTGAAAGGCAGGCAGATAGACATCTAGCCTATGTTACATCGATTTAACAGGAATTTGACTGACTAAAACCTTTCGATTTAAGCCAACATTTGCTAAATTGGTCATTAAAAAAATGACCTAGTCAACTAAATGAGAGGTAATAAATTCCAATGTATTCACAAAGAGCTTCATAGACAATTTCCGTGATAGTTCCTTACCTTTTAACCTGTCTTCAACTGTTCATTTGTGGGTTGAAAAGGACATGTTTGCCTGAACAATGGAATAAAACCACAGAATGGAAAATATATGACTGGCAATAACACATTACCTTCAACTATTCAATTTCTGAAAACTAATGTTACCCCCACAAACCAGGTTCTTTAGATGTTAACAAGCTAAATAGTTAGCTAGGCCAGTTAAACGTCCTGACAACTAATTTCACTGAGGTGGCAGCTAGTTAAGGCTAACTTACTAAGAAGCATGACACAGATTTGGATAATTTAAATAATTATTGCCCTGTATCAAATCTTCCGTTTCTTGCAAAAATTCTAGAATGTGTTGTGGCTTTGCAACTACACAGTCATCTCACAAACATTTCATAGTTTTGAGACAGCCTTGGTCAAGTTAACCAATGATCTGTTAATAGCCTCAGATTCTGGTTCTCTTTCTATCCTCATCCTTTTTGATCTTAGTGCTGCTTTTGATATTGTCAATCACAGTCTTTTACTCAACAATTTAGAAACTGTCTTTGGTGTTGCAAAGATTGTTTTAACCTGGTTTAGATCTTTTCTCTCTGAACGTCAACAGTTTGTCTGTATGAATGGTTTCAGGTCTGAGATCGGGTCTGTCCATACCGGTGTTCCTCAAGGTTCAATTTTAGGCCCTGCATACTTTTTAGCATTTACATATTTCCACCTGGATTGCTTCTAAGATCACTAGGGCTAAATTATCATTTTTATGCGGATGACACTCAGATATATATTCACTCTAAGCCTGGTCAAAATTTGGATGTTCCTTTTTTAACATACCAAATTTCTGAGATAAAAACATAGATGTCCTAAAACGTCTTGTGTCTTAATAGTGACAAGACGGAGGTCTTGCTCATTGGCACCTCTCATCAGCTTCATAAAGCTGGCTCACTTCATAAAGCTGGCTCACATAAAGCTGGCTCACTACGTAAATGTAGATGGCTCTGACTTGGAGGCACAAACTAAATAAAAAAACTTGGGAGTTATATTTGATTCTGGTCTGTCCTTTGACTCTCATGTGCAGTTTGCTGTTAGGAGCTCATATTATCATCAAATATTGCCAGACTCTGTTCTATGTTATCACTCTCTGTAGCTGAAAGGCTTATTAATATCTTTGTCTTTTCCCGCATTGATTACTGCAATTCACTTATTGCTGGGGCTCCTAAAACCACACTTAACAACCTTTAATGTGTCCAAAATTCTGCTGCTAGGATCCTGTATCAGGAGAAATTAGCATATTGTACAGATTTTTAAGTATTTTCACTGGCTCCCGGTCAGGTCCCGAGTTGATTTTAAAATCTTTCTGCTCACATATAAGGCACTGCATGGTTTGGCCCCTAAGTACCTGTCTGCATTTTTTTTCATTTACACCAAAGCATCACTTACGCTCCTCACAAGCTGGTCTGTTGACAGTCACACAGACTCCGTTGCGCACTGTGGGGGACAGGGCTTTCTCTTCCTATGCTCCTTGGCTTTGGAATCCACTCCCTCTAAATATCAGAGATGCACAGGCACTAAGTCTTTTTAAATCTCATTTAAAAACATTTTTTCTTACGTTAGCTTTTACTTGATTTTTTACTTGTGTTTATTGTGTTTTACATTTGTTTGTTCTATTATGTAAAGCGCCTTGAGAAGCTATTTTAAAGGTGCTATATAAAAAAAAAGTTATTATTATTAACGAGGATATGTGATACCACTTGTTCTTGTGGCATTGAATAATAAAAAAAACTGTTAGTTTTGCATCAAGTGAATCTTTGAATTTAGTTGATTGGAGAATAAAACTCAAGAAATGAAGACCAGGGCCCGTATGTATCAAGTTTTTCAGAATTACTCATAAGAACACTGGTGAGACATGACTTAACTTTTGGCTCAAAGCTGCCCTTAAAAGTTAGTTATCAAACATCTCGACCCAACTTTAAGTAAAGTGTATAGGACTAAAACTTAAATGTCAGTCTTAGAGCTGATTCACTACACTTTGCTGTGCCGCTAACTGGAGGGAAGAGGAAACACTACTGCTTGCTGATTTAGTCGATATTCTGAAGGTAGAATGTGGAATCTGCGCTTCCACTGGCCAATTCCTTTCCACCACACTTTGTGTGATACAATGTGCCCTGTGTAGGGATACAACTTTGAATTCTTATTTTTCACCTATATTAGGATACAGTGTTCTATTAATAAACTATGAATCAATTGTGTGTGAATAGCTTACAAAATTGGCTACCTGTTCTAGTTCATTTGGGCGTCTGTCAGTCTTCTATCTCCTATTAGATTACACTCTGGCTGCAGTAAGTGCCTTTCAAACAGCTGCTTCTGGCCACTTTCATTCAATATCCGCGTGTCACGGGTAGACCCAGGCCATTCAGGTTTTACATCCAAAATGTTGTAGTCTGCATCAAAGTCTACTTGTGTGTTGATGCTGTTGTACCTCTTCCTGTTCATATTAACATTCTTGTTGACGCTGGGAGCAATGATCTTTATACGGGTGCCATCCATTGTGCCTACTACTCTTTGGAAGCCGGCTATTTGCATGAATTGTGTTTGCTTCTGTTGGATTGTGCGGGGTGTTGTTGGGAAGTCAATTAAACGTGTGACAATGTGTGGAGCTTTAAGTGCCATAATTGTGTCCATGACAATTTAGCTTGTTGATGGTTGTGATGGCCCAAATCATCAGCATTGAATTGCTGCATTTTTCCTGTTGCAAGGAAACAAAACATCATCACCACCTTCAATTCATCTGAAAATGCATTGCTGCACAAAGTCACTGCTGAAATGATGTCCTTCACTCAGTCGCTGACGAAGATGATGCCTGCTCTGTCCTAACAATACTGTTTAATTAACTGTGCATCGTCAAACAATTAAAAAATATTCTTGCTCTCCTAAACGATTGTGCATGACCCCTACTGGCAAATTCTAACCACTTGAGAGAGGGAGTCTTGGCGGGCCGGAGGGCGGAGGCAGCAGCAGTGGACCGGAGGGACGAAGCAGCAACGATGGGCCCGAGGGGGGAGGCAGCAGCAGCAGACCGGAGGGACGAAGAATCAACAGTGGTCCGGAGGATGGAGGCAGCAGCGACGGGCTGGACGGCTGAGTCTGGGCAGGCGGAGGTCCGGCCGAGCCAGGCTGAAGCGAAGGATTAGGCGGAGGCCAGGCAGGCGGCACCAGAGGCAGAGTCCGGGCCAACGAAGGCAGAGTCAACGGCCCCGCGGGACGTGGCCAGGCTGGAGGGGGCTTGGTGGGCTGAGGCAAAGGCGGACCAGGCACCGGAACCACAGCAAATACAGGAACCTGGAAGGACACAGCACAGACAAACAGACAGACACAGAGAGGGGCACAGAGACCAGGGCAGGCGCAAGCCCGAGGACAAGCACCGGAGCGGGGACTAGGGCAGACACTGGCACGGGGACAGGGGCAGACACTGGCACGGAGATGGGATCAGGTACAAGCCCAGGGGCTCGGGCAGGCTCAGGGACAGCTAATGGTATGGGAACAATGAAAGGCTCAGGCACAGGGACAATGAAAGGCTCAGGCTTGGGAGTCAGAGCAGGCTCAGGGACAGGGGCAGCCAAAGGCTCAGGGACAGGGCCAGCCAATGGCACTGGGACAGGGGCAGCCAATGGCACTGGGACAGGGGCAGCCAATGGCACTGGGGCAGGCAACGGCACTGGGCTCAGGGAAAAGGGCAGGCCTGGGGAGCAGGGCAGGTCCGGGGACAAGGCAAGGCTCAGGCTTGGGGACAAGGCAAGGCTCAGGCTCGGGGACAAGGCAAGGTTCAGGCTCGGGGACAAGGCAAGGCTTGATGGTGGTGTAGCGACCTCTGGTGGCCGAGGCGGAGCGGGAGCGACCTCTGGTGGCCGAGGCGGAGCGGGAGCGACCTCTGGTGGCCGAGGCAGAGTGGGAGCGACCTCTGGTGGCCGAAGCGGAGCGGGAGCGACTGGGAACTTGGGCATCCTCTGCTGGTTGGGGAACTTGGGCGACCTCTGCTGGTCGGGGAACTTGGGCGACCTCTGCTGGTCGGGAATCTTGGGCGACCTCTGTTGTTCGGGGAACTTGGGCGACCTCTGCTGGTCGGGGAACTTGGGCGACCTCTGCTGGTCGGGGAATTTGTGAGACCTCTAGTGGACTGGGCATGATGGAGACCTCTGGTGGACTGGGCGTGGTGGAGACCTCTGGTGGACCTATTGGCGTCTGAACCTGGGGTATAAGTGTCCTGACAGGACATCGAGGGGCCCCGAAGGAAGACAGAGGTTCTTGAGGGGCCATGGCGGCTTCCAAACAGGTCAGTAGATGAGGGGATTGGGTGAGCAGCCTCTTCAACAGGAATGTCTCAGCCTCCTTCTTGAGTGACCCAAAACCGTCCCTCCACGAAAAGAACTGGCTAACCAGGTTTGGATGGTCACTGATTGCTTGGCCGCCTTGGATCATCCACTCCCGATAGTCCCCATCCAATTCTGGGTCTTTCCGTAACACAGTGAAGATGTAGTCCATCTTGGAACTGGGGCTGGTAGCCATCTTGGAACTGGGGCTGTTAGCCATCTTGGAACTGGGGCTGGTAGGCATCTTGAAACTAGGTCTGGAAGCCATCTTGGAACTGGGGCTGGTAACCATCTTGGAACTGGGGCTGGTAGCCATCTTGGAACTGGGGCTGGGAGTCTCAAAGACTCTCCATGGCAATACATAGTCGCCATCTATGGCCGTTTGCTCTGCACATAATGCTTCAGAGGAAGCGTTGAATAGGTCCCATGGCAGGTCCTCCTGGACCCAGCCACTGTAAAACGGCTCCCTCCTAGCCATTGTTAGGGCGAGGTATTCTGTAATGAATACTCCCGAGAGGTAAAAGAACAATACGGTCACCGATCAGGCGAAGGAATAGAGGATAATCCAAAAACACAATACTGAATAAACAATGCACAGTCAGGCCAGAATAACAATCCAAGAATATAGGCAAAGGTACAGAGGATAATCCAAAACACAATACTAAATAAACAATGCCCGGGTCAGGCCAGAACAACAATCCAAGAATATAGGCGAAGGTACAGAGGATAATCCAAAACACAATACTGAATAAACAATGGATGGGTCGGGCCAGAATAACAATCCAAGAATATATGCTCAGTAGGAAGAAAATTGATTACTTACAATACCTTGCGAAGAGGCAATGGTGTGTGCGTGCTTTATATACAGACTGGGTGAGAGCAGGTGTACAGAATTTGGGTGATTGAGTCCGAGTTATGGGAATTGTAGTTCTGAGCAATCTAGGAAGGGGAAGATGTAGTTCTCAGGGAAGAGGAACTGGGAAACATTACCGTTTGAGAGTAGGAGTACATTTTGTGAATTCTCAGCATTTAAGACTAAAATGGCACTTTGAGAACTTTATAAATATGGGCTCTAAGTTATTCCAAGAATTTAGCTTTAGTTTTGAAAATGTTGGGGTGTCTTGACCGTATTACTTTCCAGTCTGTCACACTTGTGGTGGTTGTTGGTGGATAGAATGTAGACAGAGTGCAAGGAGATGTGTTCTTGTATTTATATATATTTATATATATATATACATACATATATATATATGGGTCATATATATACATATATATGCCTAGGTTGACTTCGGCCGACTAGAACAGTGACTATGGTGGCCAAAATAATCTATGTAGTACAAGGCAATACACACCCACTATGCCTTTATCGTGGCACAACACGGAATGAGATTTTAAATTGTTTACCTTCACAAGATGACTACAATATAGCACACTGACATAGCGCATCACAAGACATTGTACTCTGCATATACATATTTTAAACCTGCTCAGGACAAAACTCATCAGTATATAACTCCAAGTTGGAGAGTGGAATAAGCTCATGTACTCTACCCAAATGAATCACGAGCAGTCCAACATAAACAGGGGTTAGCACAATCAATGATGTGCACCTCCTTCTGGAACACCAAGTGTCTAAATAGCTTACTTGATTACTAACCACCAACCTGTGTGTGGACCTAATCACCTATAATGAACTTGCTTTTGCATAATCAGTCTACACCCAAGAGTAAAGGAACCCATAAACCTTAGTGTCCAAAAGGTCGTATAAACTCAAACAAAATACAAATAATCCAAAATACATGAATCAACACAACACAAAACAGTCTTTGAGTTCCATGCCAAGACATCCCTAACCGTCCCTGAATGTCGTGACATTACTCCAAAGGTGCGGCTCCAGCCTAAGTCCGGAGGGCATCCATTGTGCCACCAAGAGACACAAGCAAGAGCAGGGTGGGCAGCCCCTCCTTCCATGAGAAAGGCCAAACTCCCACAGGCTGCAGAAGTGCCACCTCAGACACCAGCACAGGGAGAGGATCCGCTGGTGGGTTAGGTAGCCAGGGTAGCCTACCTGGGCCTGAGGCAGTAGGTGATACATGAAGCTTAGCAGCAGGTGTCTGTAAACTCCACAGTGGTAGCAAGCCTGGGAAGTTCAGCAGCAGTAGTAGGCCTGGAAAGTTCAGCAGCAGTAGCAGGCCTGGAAAGTTCAGCAGCAGTAGTAGGCCTGGAAAGTTCAGCAGCAGTAGTAGGCCTGGAAAGTTCAGCAGCAGTAGCAGGCCTGGAAAGTTCAGCAGCAGTAGCAGGCCTGGGAA
>JACXGM010012505.1:0-23908 GCA_016801145.1 Umbra pygmaea | reverse complement strand
GTTTTCCACTCCGCCGACTTTTTTTTCCTAATAGAATGATGACAGGCCACGTTTCCTCGCCTTCACCTCTGTTGTTGGAAACTCGATCTCACAGTCTGTGAAAATTGTATTTTTTGCGTGTTTAGCCATTGTATTTCAGGCAAAGAAATGGCATATATAGGCTATCTGCATATTAATTTATGGGAGGAGGCAAGGCGGGTCAGTGGCTCGTTCACGTGCGTTCAATCTCACGTTGACTGTGATTTATAAAGGAAAGATGCGCAGGACCTGGCGTACGACCGGTTTTATACATGTGAATTTTTCTGTGCGTACGTACTTTTCCAGTTTTGGCCGTACGCCATCTTCTGGTATGTAAGCTGCGCAATCTTTTATACATGAGGCCCCTGGTCAGTTTAACTCCAAAAAATGTTCATCTCGTTAATCTGCCGGCCAGTTTAACATGCACAATGTGGAGTCAGCGTCCATAAAGAGTTGACTTTAAATCCAACCACAGGGAGTTGGATTCAGGGTCCACTCCAAAAACAGTGAAGACATTAAGGTATAGCTACAGACATGTACGCTTCATATGCTTATAAAAACAGTAGTACCACGAAAGGAGCACCTGAGACCGCTCCTACAGATTCGTGGCACTGTTTAGATGTGTGTACAAATTATTTGGTGCACGTGTGTTTACACTGTTCAGGGAAAAATATTTGACATGCATTTTGCACCCCTGTGTGTTGTATGAGAGTTGTGTAAGTGCCAGTTCTAGTGCTACCATTTTGTACAGCATGGCTGTGACCAGGGCCGTCGCTAGTGGTGTGAAAGGTGGTGACAATTATAGGGGCCCCCACTGCACAGGGGGCCCCACAAAATCCAGCAGTTATTCTATATAGGCCCCTGTTATGTGAATAATTCAAATATTTATATTATTTCTATGCCTGAGATTTTAATGAATATCAAAGAAATATGCAATTTGATTAAAGAAGCTTTCCAAATATTTGCTCCTCTCCCTTCCCTAAAATGGTTTAGTCAGATCCGAAGTATAATTATTCAGTTAGTGAGAAACATTAGATGGACCCAGAGCCAATGAAGTTGTAAGTCCCACCCCAACTCGTGAACAGAACCAATCAGAGTTGAAGCGGCAGCTGAAGTTAACTATGAATGAAGAGATATGCTAATTCTTTGAGATAGGAATTTTGGGTTTTCATGAGCTGTATGCCAAAATCATCAGTATTAAAACAATAAATGACCTGAAATATTTCAGTTGGTGTACAATGAATCTAAAATATATGAGGTTAATTTTTATCATTACATTATGGAAAATAATGAACTTTATCACAATATGCTAATTTCTTGAGAAGGACCTGTATATAAAGATTTGCCTTGTTGGAACTACAGAAAAATATTATGCAAAAAGTTGAATTAATTTGATTAAGTAGAGGCTGTTTTTTGTCAGTGTATTCCGCAGAAATCTCAGTTGGGGAAGGTTGATCAGACCCAGATTGGATGTTTAATGAATATTGTATTTGAGAGCTACCGTTTTTCTGCACAATTAATAATTTATCTGAACAATATTCTCAGCCCTCACATCGTTGATAGGAAGATGAGTGCGATCTCTGCTGCCAATCAACCTCTGGAAACACTGATATACAGTATTAACTAGACAGTAAAAACAATCTTTTTTTTTTCATTACAGACAGACTTTCCGTTATTTTACAGATAGTCTGTTTATTATTTTAAAAGAAACTGTCCATAAATACTGCTTGAAAATGTAAAGGCAGTTTCTGTTATTTTACAGAAAGTTTGTATTCATCAGAACAGATAATGTCAGTTATTTAATGTTATAGTACATTTATTTACATTTACATTTCAGTAATTTAGCTGACTCTTGAATTCAGGGACATTCCCCTGGAGCAATGTAGGGTAAAGTGCCTTGCCTATGGACACAACAACATTTGGGACAGTCAGGAATTGAACCAGCATCTTCCGCCTACAAGTCTGACTCCCTAACCACTGAGCCTTCTGCGCACCACTAGTATGTCTGAAGACCTGTGGAGTCAGGGAGACTGCTCCCTGCTCTAATGTGAGCCCTTCTCCTCAAAGCATTTCTCAGCTTCAAGGCAGATAACACACACATCTTACCATCACAACCCATGCACACACACATCGTACCAATGCAACCCATGCACACACATATTGTACCAACTTCTTACACACACACACACACACTGTGGGCTCTGGAAACATTCTCTGAAGCATGCAAAATGTGGACATTATCTGTTAAAATAAATACAGACTTTCTGTAAAATGACAAAAACTCCATCTGTAATGAAACTGCCTGTACATTGTTCTGTACATTACAGAATATTTTTTTTCAAAGTTTGAGTTTGTCTCAAACTTAATTCAAAATACATTATTGCTTTGAATGATACATGCAATTCTGTGGAATTCTTATATGATGGCTCTTGTCGGTCTGTGACTTGGGAGCACCACACAACTGTACAGTAACTGTTTCAGTTCAAGGGTCACATTTTTAACAGCCCAACAGCCTTGGAGATATTTTCAGCGTCACTGATATTATATAAAAACTCTTGTTGGTAAAAACATGAAATGAAACAACAATTTTTTCCCAAACTGAGAGGATGTCCACATTGAGTTGTGAACGATTTGAGGGCTGAGACTATTTTTCAGATAAATTATAGATTGTGCAGCTCAAATATATTCATCAGGAAATTATAAAACATCCAATCAGGGTCTGATCACCCTTTCCCAATGAAGATTTCTGCAGATTACACTGACAAAAAACAGCCTACACTTTTTAGCCTACAACTTTTTATATAATATTTTTCTGTTGTTCCATAAAGCCAAATCTTTGTATAGGCTACTGCAAATTAGATTTTAAGTAGCTTTGATAAAGATTTGGCTTGCTGGAACTATAAAATACAAAGTCTATGGAAAAAGTAGAGGACAGGACACTACCTGCCTGACACATTCGGATGGCAGGTTTCAGTTACAGAGTATTCCAAGGTTATCTGACGTCCATCAAAGAAGAGCAGAGGTCCATCAAAGAAGAGCTGAGGTCCAGCAAAGAGAACCTGAGGTCCAGCAAAGAGAACCTTTAAACGTCTGAAACATTAAATGATGTGAAATTTGTTTATTCGTTTGTCTCAACAAAAAATATCCCTACTGTGTTTGAACTCGCAACCGAGTGCCTTATCGATCTACACGTCTACAGAAAACAGCAGTAATATTTCCTGAAGCATGGAGTACACGCCCGTATTCGTATATTTCCTTAGAATGCAGGCAATATCTTTAAAACATTTTTGTGAGGTTCTCTTAAAAATGTCATGACTGTTCGAATACAAATATCATCTCACAAACGTGCTGTCTGTTTGTAGGGATGCACCAATCCAATACTGGGATCAGAAATACGGGATTGGGTATCGGGCATATAGAGTCTATATAATTGTCACGCCCAGACCAGTGAGGGCTGGCGTGGCATGGACTAAGACTGGACTCATAATATTTAAGTTCTGTTTCTATGTATTTTGTGTTTTCCTATTCTATTCAATGCTTTGCATGGTTTTCTTAGTTGTGTTATTGTGTACTGTCCCTTTAAGGGTCCTGACGCCTCTTGCTAGGTTGGCTGTTAGCTTAGGTAGTTGCTAGGTTGGGTAGGGTGGGGTTCTTGTAGGTCTAATGAGTATGATTACGTTCAGCCGTGTTCTATTAGGATGTTAGTTGTTCCTTATTTCCTTATATTTTAAGACTGGTCAGGCTGGCGTGAGGTGTCGGGCATTGTATGAAGAATCTGTTGCGGTATGAATATTCTATGTGTTGATATTCTAACGTCGTGTGTTCTCTGGACTTCTCTTTATGGACGCTAATGCTATGTGCCCTCACCACTCTGCGTTGTAAGTAGATGATATATATATTTGTTTAGTGTGCATATTAGCAGGTAATATTCTCACACGTTCTGTGCTGCGGTTAAGAGTACAGATTATTAGTATTCACCTGAAGTTTGTGCTATACACTCAAATATACTCTGTTATAAGTCCACGTCTGGAACCACGTCATTTGATTAATTAAATCTGCAAACCGCATTCTGCCTTGGTCTCCCTATCTCCTTCACTCAACGTGAAAATAATGATCCAATACCATATTCTGATGACTGCAGTAAACACAAGTTGTTGTAGTGAATGGTCGTTCAGAGCGAAAACAAAGTTAACCATACTATGAACCGTGACAGGCTTGGAAACATTTGAACAATGAACATTGGAATGCTGTGGTTTGTTTTTACATTAGATTCATTATTATTATTTATTTATCATTGTATTACTATTGTAAGTGCACAAAGTAGAGAAACTGGAGTTCTAATTTGACACTAGGTCATTGTTGGCTACTAACCTGGCCATTTGTATGAATAGGTGTTTTGTCAAAATAAAAACTTGGGGTCCTCTATAGTCTATAGCTCCTTGGCTGTTGACTCTATCATTCTAAATTTTTAGACATATGTTCTCCTCCCTTGGAAGACATGATTAGAAGTGTTTCCAGCACCAAATTTCAATTTATGGGTTTTATTTGCATTGGAAAGATGAAAAACATAAACACAAAAAACTTTTATATTTTATTTCTTTAATCTTGTGCCAGATTCACAGTGTACACTTATTCTAAATTAGTTTTATATATCCACAAATGTCAAAGTCTTTCAAAAAATATCAAGTATATGTATCTCCTTACTTCAGGTCCAATATAACAAGAGGTTACATTTGGATAAGTTTTTTAGGTGGAAATTGAGTTTCACGGTCTGATCCTTAAAAGGTGAAAGCATTTTTTGTTATTATCTGCGATCTGAGAAAATTGAAAGATTAACAAAACAAGCACACAGAGCAGAATGCTTAAGCGCTCATTGAATAAAAACAACGATGGGGGTTTTTGTTGCGTCAGCGTTTATGATTGAATTTTGATTGCCACTCGTTTAACCAGAGAAGCAGATGCACACTCACAATGTAACGGGAGGCTGGTTCAATTTCTGTGGCAAATTTAATTGAATTAGTATCCGCTGATAATCAACTATTTTACTTCACCATAATATTGTTTCCTTTTATATTCATTGTTGTATTGTGTTTGGTTCCATTGCTGAATACACATTTACTTTAAAATAGAATTACACAGATTTTACTTAGATTTGATGGGAACTAATTAAGACAATCCTGTAATTATTTTGTGCAATCATCAAACAAAATAGCAAAAATATTACAACTACGGGTCTGCGAGTGTAGTGGGCTAAGTCGCTGACATGCAGGACAAACTACGTAATGATAGTTTAGCCAAATATGGCTTCTCCGACTTTGCCTGGACTCGAGCAATAGGTAGTGCAAATTTGCGTAGCTCTGCCCAAGATCTGGGAAAGATAAGTCAGACTTTCTAGCTTGCCACATCGCACTCCAGTGACTCCTTGTATGCAGATCGGGCGCCTGTAAATTCAATTCGCAAAAGTATAGTTGATGAACGTAATCATCCCATACATGATCTAATTAAAGGCTTCTGTGTTAGAGGAGCAGTGTGAAAAGAATCAGCCGGGTCTGTGACATGTGGTTGGATGAACCCATGTAAGCGCCTCTCACCATCCCTCATCTGTCCAAGTAGTTGCAGAGCTGCCGACAAAGCAGAGTTAGTGGGATTTGGACAACACCAATTGGGAGGGGAGACAAAATGGGGAAAACAGGTGAAATTTCTCTGCAGCGACATTTCTCATCCAACCAGAGAGCTTGAGGAAATCTGCAGAAACTCCTCAAATGCCGTCATGCTAAGCTTGTAGCAGCATGACAAGAAGACTTGGGGCTCTTCTTACTGGCTAAGGTGCTTAAACAAAGGGCTCAATATAAATGTGAGATTTTTCTTTATGAAATTTGATAGTGAAGATTTAAAATGTTTTATAAATTTGGGGTCTGCTACCACTACTTTCAGAATGCACTGTATTAGAGACATTTATTTGTCTGCTGGCATATTGAAAACGTTTTTGACATGGTTTCTACACTAAAGAGTTTGCTAAATTTGATTTGTATGATGTGGGATATAACATTTTCTGTGTTCAAAATATAATTTGTAATAAACTGAGAAATTTTATTTTGATGCATTGCAGGAGATCAGTTTAGGGAAGCTTTTGTATGTCACATATGTATGTCAAAATATATGTTTTTATTTTTGACCTATCCACATTTTGTAATTTAAATTGTGTAATGAAAATATATGGTCATGTATTTTAAAATATATGTTACAATCTTTTCAGCACAATGGAGAATGAAGAGTAAAGCATACACTCAAAAGAACACTCACAGTCAAGTATGGTGGTGGCTCAGTGATGCTCTGGGGCTGCTTTGATCCTCTGCACAGGAAACCTGAAGCATGTGGAAGGCCAGATGGAAGTATCAGGAAATCCTAGGAGAAAACGTAATGCCGTCTGTGAGGAAGCTGAAGCTTGGGCGTCATTGGACCTTCCAACAGGTCAATGATCCCAAGCATACCTCAAATTTCACCAAGGCATGGTTAAAGAAGTCCTCGAAGATTTACAGTGGCTATCACAGTCACCTGATGTGAACCCCATAGAAACTCTTTGGTGGAATTTGAAGAAGGCGGTTGCAGCACGCAAACCAAATAATATTTCTGAATTGGAGGCCATTGCTTATGAGGAATGAGCTAGGATTCATCAGGAACGCTGCAATGAGATGTCTTGTGTCTTGTGGCTATGTATCTCGTTTGCAGCAGGTCATAACAGCAAAAGGGTGCTCTACTAAGTACTAAATATACTTGCCGTGAAGGGGTTGAATAACTTTGAGACTGGAGAAGTCATTATCAGTTGCATTTGCAGTTGGATTTGGGGAAACCACTTGAAGCATTCGTTATGTTGATCTATATTAATTGCTTTTGTTTTGTTTGTTTTGGAAGAATAATTAAGGTCATTCTGAAGGTGGTCCAACACTTTACTAGCATGGTGTACATAATGAAGTGGCCGTTGTGTATAGTACCTCACCATAAGCAAGAACTCACATAAATGCGATGACATAAAATGTCCTTCCTATGCTTTGAAGAAATACATGACATATAAGAAAAGTTAATTCTCACTTTTAGATTCCTCACAAGCTCAAGTGTATTAAATGCAAGATTTTCATCAAACCAAAGTCCTAGGTATTTATAGGAAGAGGCATGTTCTAAAACAGAGCCATAATCGAGAGTAGTAATGTTAAGATTGTCCATTTGTAGATTTTATCTAGAAAACAGCACATACTAAGTTTTACTTGCATTGAACACAAGCGTTATGTCTACGAGTGAAATTTGTAGCAAATCAAAATCAGTCTGCAGGAATATAAATGCCTGAGCAAGAGATGGGGCTACCACATAAAGCACTGTGCCATCAGCAAACAAATTAACCTGACATTTTTGCACATTGTTAAAGATAACTGTTATGTAAATAGTAAACAATAAAGGACACAAATTTTAATTATGAATCAAACTCTGATTTTACAAAATCAGCAACAATAGCCTGTGACCTACTGCTGAGATAATTCTGAAACCCAAGTGTCTACATCTAACCCCAAAAGAATAATCAACGGTATCAAAGGCCTCCGACGGGTCAACAAATAAAGCAACACAATTTAACTTTCTATCAACAGCTTTAACAATATCATTCAAAACCAAAGTACTGGCTGTGATGGTACTGTACCATGGTCTAAAACTGGACTGATATTTTTTTAATATGCAGTTGTCAGATAAGGAGTGCAGCTGTATATTTAATAGTGAATATTTGCTAGATGAGACAGTTTAAAGATAATTATCATGGTCACCAGTATCCCCACCTTTGCGTAGACATGGGCAGTTTTCCAAATCTTTAGTATAACCCCAGAGGTCAATGTAAGGTTAAAAATTAGTAAGAGCACCAGAGATAATCGGTGCAGATCTAGCCAGCAGCACTGGGTCAAGACCATCAGCCTCTGCTGATATCTTAATATCTATATTGAGCAGTGCATTAGTAATTTATGTTTTTGTTAAAAGGCTTAAATGCTTGACCATCAACACCAGGATACCCCTGCATATCATCTTAATCAGTTCCCCGTCTAACGATGTAAATTGACTATATAGTGAGTGGTCTGTGATATGTAGATGGTCCTTTCCACATTCAAATTACATCTTTCAAATTGCTTGGAAGAAGGTTATATAAATATTTTGTACTTTGCAATTGCTTCTGAGATTTGACTGAGACAGTGGACTGAGAATAGTCTCATTAACAGCAAAAAACTGTTTATAAATTAGGGTTAAATGATTTGCTGTTAAAACACCTGGGATTAAATTTACGTATAATTTTGGGTCATGTTTCACAGAATATGTTACTCAACCAGATAACATTTAACACAACATCAATACATAATTTGTCACATTTGAATTTCAAAGAGTAAATATCCTACTTAAATCAATTTTTTGTGTGCAAACAGAGTTGTAGTCAGCCATAATCCCTGCCTTTCCCCAATATCCTTTTGCCCTGCACCATTGCCATATTGCTGTTGTTACTTTTATATTACATTATAGTCAATGTGGTTTACAATAAGGATAGGGAGGGCATTTCAATTTCACATATTCTTTCCATACTGCTGTCACCTCCAGTCAAAAATAAAATAAAATGTAGCTAATTGGCAATTTCCAATTAATGTCTGAAATTATACCAGAAATCACTGTATTCCTTCCCATTTTCAAATTCAATGAAAATATTTGTTTTATAACTATTGAAAAAATTAAATGTACTTTTAAAATACTTTTTAGTGAGTTTGTATACATTATCTTCTCCCGCATGACTCCATCTACCAGGAAACCTAAACTGGGCCATGTTTGGATCTTCTAACAACACAATTCTCCAAAGCACACCTAAAAATATACACAAATATAAATCTCTGATCACAGAATCAAGGCTTTGCCATGGCCATCCATGTCCCATGATCAAAACACCATAGAAAATCTGTGATATGAGCTGAAGAGAGTCCACAACCGTTAAGTACGTTCTTATCATCTGTACCACAACCTCATTACATGTTACAGAAGAGCTTTTATCTAGGCAAAATATAAAATGATGGTGTGCCAGTAATTGTGTAGCACATATGTTTCAGAAAAAACTCCCAACTCCCACTGCCTTGTCGGCAGCTCTGCAACTCCTCGGTAAGATCTGTGGGGTCATAAAAATATTTTTTATATGATTTTATTTCTTTCAATCATTTTATTTCACTTTAAATGGAAGATTAAGAGCAGTGGTCCTCAAACCCTTCCCTGGAGGGCCTAGTGTAAGCAGGACCAAAAACCAGCATACACTAGGCCCTCCATGGAAGGGTTTGAGGACCACTGATTAAGAGTGTAAACAATTAACATGTTTTTGGCCGAGATACCTCTGACCTCTTGAAGTGCAACCAATCGGATCAGTTTGCTGTCACATCGTTCTATGAACCAAAATAAGAGGAAATTATTTGTGTGTATTCTAGTTTCAATAATGAATGATGCCTTGCGCAGTACCTTGCGTGGGGCACAGATGATACTGTTTTCTGTTACATATATCAACCTTTCAGTACCACATCCAAACACAATGCCATGCGCAGCAAGAAATATACAAGCATCCAAAGGAAGGACAGAAATTATCTTTATTAGGGCAACATCTGTAAATGTCAGATGAGGACAGCAACCAATGCTGTGGTTTATACACAGTCATCCATATCCCAACTTTAAACCGTTATTTTCTTCACTATATATAATGACATAATGCAGTGATATGAAGAGGTTATCATTACTAACACTAGAATTCAATTTGTATGTTTACATGTACAGCAACTAACTGCTTTACAAAAAGCAAAATAATACAATATATAATCACATGTATTTACAGTGTAGTAAATATACTTTTGTCAATTTTTACACAAAACTATTTACAGAGGTGGAGCTTACTGCATAAAAAAATGAAGGAAAGAAAAAGGGAAAACAGTGGCCAATGGTTAAAAATATTTTTTGCATAACCTTGAGATGTGTGCCAGATTAGGAAATATCACACCAGTGCAAGACTGACTTCAGTTTTAAATCATCAAACCTACAAACATTAACAGTCTACCTTCAGTGACTGTCTGTCCTAATATCTTCTAATGTTATTGGTGTGATACCAGGGCCTGGGTGCACAAATTTTGATTGTATTTGTAAGCTTCCCCATTTTAAAAGGAAGACCAAATGGCCATTAGTGTATACTAAAGTTACATTTGAGAAAAGCTAATTCCACATTGTTTTAACGTTCCGTTGAACAAAGTGGTTAATGTTACCTGTATAGGTCTCGCCTGAGCTGCAGTACGTTAGAGCTTTAAGTGAGTACAGTACTAGACAAATATTTAATTCACTCAAATTATTACAATTGTTTCGTGAACAAATTCCTTTCAGTTCATTAAAGTGGCACATTTCCATGAAGTAAAATCAAAAGGCAAACAATCTTTCTGGCATTCGTTTTCTAAAGAGACACTGAGAAGATGGGTTCTATTAATGATACAGTGATCAAAGTGTGCTCTGTCTGGTGTACACTGTAAAATGGAGAATGATAACATACAAACTCTTGGTTGGAGTTAGAAATGGAGACCTGTACTGTTCCTAAAAATCAGAAAAGGACTCAAAATAACTGATATGTTTTACGACAGACACATCATAGCACATTATGATAAATGCTGCGGTTTTGACTCTCAGTAACTGTACAAAAAGCACATAAACAAAAAAACATTGTAGTTTGCATTGATTCATAGCTTGGTCCAACTCTCACCCCGATTACAAACTAAACTGAAATTTGTAGATGAGTACATTATATTTCTCAGAAGACTTTGTTATTTCAGACACAGTAGTTTCAGAGTTTGTGTGTACTACATTGCAATTCCTTAACTTTGGTTTCCTTCACATTAGATCTTTTTAAATCCTGATTGCGTTTGTTAATCTTCAATTTATTTTTAAAAGCTTTGTTTCCCTTTTCATGATGAGGATCTGGTTCTTCTAGACATAATCCTCTTAATTCAAGTATATTCAAATATTTGTAAACAAAATCTAGGCATTAAAAATGACTCCATTAGTCAATGTCCAATTCCTCTCAACAGCACCAACGCACATTTTAGGGATTTGGAAATAACCAAGTGCACACCTTGTCCATGTTGTGGTGATCACATCCAATTGAAGCCAGATTGTGAGAACAGCAAAATAAATGTATGGTTGAGCATGGTTCCCAATTGATTACATGTAAGTGACAAATGAAAATGACCAGTTAAACATTCACCTCTCACTGTCTTTTTGTAAACAGTCAGTCTTTCTCCATATCTACTCTCATCTTTACACACTGCCACTTAGTTTATATAATGAAACTAATGCACACGTCTCCTTAGCAATTACAAAAAAGAATGGAACTGTGTTTGAGCCCGTGATTAACCTACATGTTAACATGATGATAAGCATGTCTAAAGGAGTTGGGCTAAGCTTCCAAACCAACATTCACAGCCTGTGTGTGGGATTGGTTTGTTTTTGACACAATCTTAAACAGCAGAAACTACGCATCAGCCTCCACGAGAAACAGAAGAGCATTTCCATGCTGCTTAAATGGCACCATGAAGTTAGAGAAAGGAAGGCTTATAACATATTGGATCCACTGCAAACACTAAAAGTAAACTATGATAAAACTACCAGAATTACTTAATATCCCTTTCACTAATGCAAGCTAGACTTTGGTGCAGCAATGGAGGGCCTGTCACACTGCCTCATAGAACTGACCCTGTGATTAGACCTTTACTTAAGCTACACAACAGAATAAAGAGGGGAAGACGATGGCAAAACTGCCAATAACACCCTGTTCTGCTGTACTCACAATACACACAGTTATCTGATCTGAGACCACACTCTCAATACCTAATCCTTCATAATGTTTTTTTATTATTATGCCGATTCCTAACACGGAGAACACTTTTGGGTCGGTATCGGTTTTGAGCTGACGGCAACCATTCTAATCCATATTTTAAATCTCAAATCTTTGTCATTAAAAATAATACAATTCAAAAGTCAAATGTAAAATAAACCATAACAATGTCATTGTAATTACAACAAATAAATTATTTTACTATTTACATAATGAACAGGGGCAGATTTACTAAAGCTCTTCAACCAAAATATAATTGACACCAATCTGGCCAAAAGGAATATAAAAATGAAAACAAACAACAGAGAATGATAGAGGAATAAGTACCCAAAAGCCAACATGGGCAGTTCCATTTAGGACTTTTCAATTTTGAGGTAGTCATCTAGGTGGGACTTCCTTTGGGTTGAGATGAAACAATTTCATAAAATCCCTGTCACCAGGAGGGATAAACGAATTAAACACATCTGTGAGTGAAAATCCCAAAACTACACATAGCAGTAATCCACCAACATGAAGAGTTAAACTTGTTCAAACACACTCCAGGTGGCAGCATGCAGCCTTTGTAGTTCAATACGTAAATTGACTACCTCAACACGGAGGCCTCGAAGGAGCTGCTCACACTTAGACACAGTAAAGCAGCCATATTCAATTCTGGCCCTCCAAGACAGTTCCACTGCAGCTTTTCATCGCAACCCTCAAATCTGGGTCTTCTTTTTTTAGACCTGGTACACCAGGTGGGTGTAATTAATGATAAGGTAGAACAGAAAACCACCAGAGTCTGGAATAAAGGGAGAGTCGACTCCTCTATCATTCTTTATGAGACGAAAAAGTCCATCATCACTGTTCTGACTTCAGCATTTCATTCACTCTTTAAACAAGCAGGTGCAACATCTGTAGATGCAAACAATCAGGAAATCTGGTCCCTAATGTCAACAAATTTATATGTGAATACTTGTTTAGACAAGAGGTACCGAATGTTAACAATGAATATTTAACCACACTGGGCAACTTATCAGGCAGCAGATTAATAATGACTGTATACTTTGTTTGATAATGTATTGTTTACAATACTTATATCTGTATATATAAATATACATCTATAAAGTGTCACCATCTTTAATAGTACCTGTAATGCTGTATGCATTTCTTATTTCATTATAAACCTCTGAAAACCCTAGAAAGGCACATAATGAACAACACAGCCTCTCTCGTGTGTTTGTGTTTACACTAAGTGTGGGCAAGAACGAGACTGACTTTGTTAAAATAATACCACTATAAATATTATTAAGGCCAATTAAATTCAAATGCCAACACAGGACACAGTCTAATCCATTCAGATTTTCCTTCTTTAAGTTACACCTGACAGTGTTGTGAAACGTGAATAATTGTAAAATGAATAAAAGCCAAAGCTCAGAAAGTTGAAATCCTCGAACACCTCTTTCTGTCGAGCGGACCCCTGTGATACTTATCATTTGAATTTAAATGCAGCCTAATTAAAAGAAATCCCACAGTTCTGACAACCAATCTCTAGACATACGACCATTTCCGGACCGACCCTGACACTCGATTTAACCACAGCCCGGTGAAAACACTTGTTCATATTGTTGGCCATGCTTTCCAGAGATGTTGCTAATCGAGGAGAGTTTAAGGGCTTTTAGCAATTACCACCAGACTGGTGTGTGTAGGTTGTTGGTTCCCCACTGCAGTGTAAACCTGGTGGGTGAGAGAAAACCCATTCCACATCTTCATGTGTCCAAACGAGAGATCTAGCTCATCCTTTGATCTGGTTTAGCCTGATTGGCAAAACGCTCTCAAATTGACAGAATGATGTCCTTCTTCTAACAACACCTCCAAGGGTAAAAAATAATAAAAACACCTACACAAGCATGTTGAATCACAGAGGATTGTGCAAATACAGAAATGGTCTTCTAACACTGTATCGTTATCATACAAAAAGACAAGGGAGTATGACAACAAAAGGGGTGCAGATATGATCCCTACTGCATCTGCTGTGTTGTCAATATCAGTGCTTTCTTTTACTTAACGCAGTGTAAAAAAAACAAATATACACATTAGTACGTGAAATAAACTGACACAAAATGTAGAAAAAGAAAAAACATCAGACTCCATCTTCATGAACAAAACTGCAAAACAATGCGTCATATTCATAGAGTTCTTCAATTCATGTTGATCGTCAAGCAAATATGGCTGACCGGACAGTAGAAAACAAAAATAAATAACGAAACTGAAGAGACTCAAGGCCGATACAGAGAGATCTAAAACAAGTGCAGCATGGTAACTGTAGTGGGCATCCCCCTACTGTGGGGCCTCTCTCATACAATCTTCTTGATGCTGGGCCGTTTGAAGCTGCCAGCACTGCGCTGCTTCTGTACCTGGCTGGCAGAGCCGTGGCGAGTGCGCCCACTGTTGCTGTGACCCGTTGTCGGAGAGAGCTCCACGTTCTCCTTGTCGATGCCTGTCGGAGAACAGACACAAGTCATCTGGTAAAATCACACTAAAACAAGTGACACTATGCTAGCCTTCCAAAGTACTGCTACATCTACTCTGTCTTCATATTCAAGCAGTCAGAACCACATGAGGCTTAGCTGTGTTGTTAAATAAACTAATCCAGCAGTAGAGGGTGTACTGAACCCACGTACAGTAACAATGGTTGAACATGACACACACAATATCTGACCAAAATCACCAAAGTTGCGCAACAAGCTTGCCCTGCCTTTTGAAAGAAAAAAAAACAGGACATTTGGTGTTCGGCCATTGAAACAAATGTAAATGTACAAATGTACATCAACTTCCATCACAAACTCCAATAGTATTGTTGGTCTTTGTCATGGGCCTCTAGCACTACACACACACCTCTGGGAGGCAGTGCCTTGTGCCTGGGAGTGAGGAGCAGCATGGGGTGAACAGGCTGTAATACCTGGCTGGATGAGGTGAGGGGCGAAAACAGCCGACTTAGAGCAAGGCAGAGAGGCTTGGCAGACACAGAGTGGGAAAGAAACAGGAGTGAGTGACCATGGAAACCCAAAAAGAGGAATGACAGGAAACAAAAAGCAACATGATTAACAGAACATAATACAACTTAAAATAACTGCCCAGTTAAAATATTACTCTGAAATATTCTGTTATACCCAAATGTTATTGCCTCAGCCTACACTTGTATGTGGCCAAAACAGAGTTTGAACAGTCAAATTAAGGGTAAACTGGCCAATCAACCGTCCGCATTCAGACTTTGTATGACTGGCACAGCCACATTTTATATAGATATATATTTACAAGAATATTCAATATATACAATATAAGTAACTATAGGTCATGTTTAATTGAACCCTGGAAACACTGGGCAGTTCAGAGAGGCAGAAATAAGTCACGTCACAGAAACAAATCATGATAAATATAATTAATTCAGCTCAGTCTATCAGCTAATATGATTTCAAAGTACTCCAGTTTAGCATCGCATTTCTAGCATCAAGTCCCTTCAGTTTCAAAAACAATATGCTGCATATTAGTCCATCTTCAACAAAAAAGTTGAGCTAATTCATTTAACTTCAAGGAAAATTATGAAAAAATTATGAAAAGTATTATACTGGAATAAAGAATCAAGAAATTGATCAAATGAATATCTAATTATGTTACCATTAATAATATAATTAGTAGATGAAGACATGTTCTGCACATTGGGACCTGGAGGTGTACAGTTTCTTAGTACAGCAATCTTTTAGAAAGCATCATCTTGACGAGTTTAAAATAAATTACACCACATACAGCACATTAAAGGAGGAAAACATGAAATTACAACAAAAACATTAAATGTGTATGAACAAAGACAATAAGAGACGGAAAACAGGCCATTGGATGGTGAACCAACCCACTATAAAAAGCTACATGGATGGTGAACCAACCCACTGTGTAAAGCTACATGGATGGTGAACCAACCCACGGTGTAAAGCTACATGGATGGTGAACCAACCCACTGTGTAAAGCTACATGGATGGTGAACCAACCCACTGTGTAAAGCTACATGGATGGTGAACCAACCCACGGTGTAAAGCTACATGGATGGTGAACCAACCCACTGTGTAAAGCTACATGGATGGTGAACCAACCCACGGTGTAAGGATACAAGAATAAACTGGTTAAGCTGTTATTTATCATTGCTGGTAAAATGAAAGCCCAGGCTGGAATATTATTAAAATGAAATAAAAATGCAAGTAAACCAATGGCCTACTTAATTTAGCAAATGCTGTTGTACTCACTGTTTTCTTATTGATTTCTGATACCTTTGTGGCCAAGTGTGTTTCAACAGTTTAAAATTTAATTCAGATGGGAAGTACCTAAGTTCCTGCGCTCTACAGTATTACAGTACAGTGACTTCTGATGGTAACCTCTAAGCACGAAAATAAATGCCTACTAAATATGGACCAGTTTGACGTAAATGGAGATAGTATTTCCACCCTGTGGTTGGTGCAGCACACATAGCTTATTATGTGAATGTCCAATGAGCTGCTGCTTCTTGTGCATATGTATGTATGTATGACACATTGGGTTAAATCCAGCCTGTTCTGTCATGAAACAAGGTCATGTATAATCAGGTGGGCTAAATTCACTTTAAAAGAGAAAACATACAACATGGTAGAGCTCCAGGAACAGGGTTGGGAAACCCTGCCCTACAGAATTAATCAGTAAGCAGACACTAAATATGATATTTTACTTGTTCTATTGCTTTTAGTTATTGATCCATTTTATGTCCCAACAGCCTTGCATAAACAAAATACAATTTCCTACTTTACATCCAAGTATTTTCCCTTAACAATCTGTGGTTTCCACTAAAGCTAAATATTTATCTCATTCGTTTCATTTTTAAGTAGCTCTCCCCAAAAAATGAACTTTTAACAATGGCCTTATAAAAATGCAACTTTAATGCGACTGCAATATGAATTGCTGTACACTGACCTGTGTAGTCCTGGCAACTGGTGACTTGAATGCATGTGTCATGATGCTGAGAATTTCTTTTGTAGAACGCATAAAAATTGTACTTTGTAAATAAAACAGAATCTATTTTACATGGGGGTTGTCTGTTTAAAAAAATTATCGTTTTTTTTTTACAAATGAAAACCAAATGTGGGCTGTTCTTGCATCTTCAAAGAACGCCTCAGGAGAAGTAGGATGTTCATTTTCTATTTGTTTTAGGCGCAGCGCCACAATGAATTTAACGCTGCAGAATTAGTTGATGGCACCATAGTGCACCATTATTGGCATCCACAGTGTGTGTGTGTGTGTGTGTGTTGTAGGAGCAGACCTGGGGAGTGCTGCGAGGTGGCCAATGAGGTCATGGAGTTGGAGAGGTTGAGGTTGGCGGTGATGCTGAGCTGGCTCTGTACAGGCGGAGGGTAGGGAGACGTGGGCGTTCGCAGACACTCCTCGCTCGTCTCCTCGTCGATCCCCGGCAGATACGTGTCAATCAGAGCGTCCAGGAACTTCACGATCAGCTCAGCGTAGTCCGGGATCTGGGTTTGCTACAGACACAGGCACGGCAAAGTCACAAACACAGACAACCAAAGTTGCATTCTGTAGGGATACAAATGATGTCAGCTCACCTTTGAGAAGGGACCAGCAAACCTCCAAAGACCATTGAAACCAAAGCCTGATGGAAAAAGACACAGAGGTGGTAAATGGCTTTTCCCCAGCCAGAGCCAATAGATGACTGTTTGAGTGTGTTGACATGGAGGAGTCCTCACTCTGCAGGTAGGACGGCTGGTACTGGGGAGGGGACTCCTCATGGTAGACCACACTCTGCACGATGCCGTGGATGGGGTTCAGGAGGTTGGGGTCCTGACACAGTGATAGGAGGGTGCTGATCTTTGAGTCCAACAGGTTGTGGCTGGAGAAGAGACCACAACACTATGCATGTTTACTGTACGCTAACAGGAAGAAAACCATTTACTAGGCTGAGATGTAGCACTTACACAACGGGAAAGACCTTGGCGAAGACAACACTAGCTTCAGCTAAAAACTCGTAGAGGATTCTCTGGTCAAATTCGTCTGTAGTATTTTTCACCAACGTTGCCTGGAGCATAGAGGCAGGACAGGAAGGAATGGTCAGATATGACAATACAACATGGAGAAGTAACAAACTAATAGGAAAAATTAATTAGACAAAGACAAAGACAGAAAAATATACACTATATAGCCAGAAGTGTGGACACCTAACACCCATACGAGCTTGTTGGACATCCCATTCCAAAACCATTAAAATGGGTTTAGCCGCCACTCTTCTAGGAAAGCTTTCCATAAGATTTTAGAGTGTGTCTGTGGGAATTTTTGCCCATTCAGCCAAGACAGCATTTGTAAGGTCAGGCATTGTTGGACGAGATCATTCAAATTCATCCCAAAGGTGTTCAATGGGGTTAAGGTCAGGGTTCTGTGTAGGCCACTCAAGTTACTCATCAGCAAAACTATTGAACCATCTTTTAATGAACCCTGCTTTGCACAGAGGCAAAGTCATGCTGGAACAGGAAAGGGCCTTCCCCAAACTGTTGCCACAAATTTGGAAGCACCCAATTATTTAAAATATCTTTGTATCCTGTCACATTAAGATGACACTTCACTGGAAATAAGTGGCCTAAACCAAATGCTGAAAAACAGCCCCAGACTATTCATATATAGAGGGAGGGACACAGTGTGATGCAGATTGCCTCACCAGGACAGTGAGCAGCAGAGCCTGGATCTTTGGGTCTGTCAGGACCTCCTCATCCAGGAGCACATTCGACTCTGACACAGACACCTTTCTGAGGGTGTGATGGGAGATTCTTTGGGTCGACTCTGTGACATGGTTGAAGAAAATGAGCTAAGCAGTGACAGCTAAACAGAGTTCAGTTTATTCACCAGGCTTCATTAATATTCTGCTAAGTTGCAAAATAGCACATGGAACAACTCCGGAAAAATCAGAGATTGCTACATTAAGTTTCTAAGAAAAATCTGTTAATATTACATCCATTCAGAAATGCTAGAAAGTTGTCTAGAACTCCGAAGACGTGACATCATTGTGGTTAAAGAGGAAAGCTGATGCAAGACTCTGTGTCAGGTAAATAAAGACAGTCACTGACCTGAACACTCACCAATGTCATAGTCGTTCTCCGCCACCCTTCTCATCTTCGGAGGCGTAGTGATGCCAGACTCCATTTCTGGCCTCTTTGGTGCTTTGGTGTCGGATATCAAGTGATCAAAACTCTTTCTAGTACCTAGTGAAAAGGCAGAGATCGATCCATGTTGATCAACGGGCAAAACACAAACAGTCAAATCAAAAGACGTGCATGTATATTTTTTCTGTAGAGCAATTATCACGTCAAAATAACAAAACAGTAACAGTCACTTCTGATCAGTCCCCCCCATGTTGAAGCAACTCCATCGACCACAGCATGAACTGCACAGAGTGATTGACAAGCGTCTTACCCAACAGTTTCTTAGTGTTTGCCTGGGAAGGCTGGCCCATGTCCAGGCTCATGGACTTGCGTGTGCGGGGGCTGATCTGCCCCACCGTGGGGTAATGAACCACTAGGTAGCGCTCCGACACCTTGGGGGACGTCCACGGCTGAGTCTCCCGCAGAGTCCTGACGAGAGGAATGGAGGTGTCACGGTCAGCAACGCAGACTGGGTCAAAACATCCACTAAGAACCTCAGTACACTCACCTGCAGCTGGAGTCGCTGTGGTGCACAGAGTACGTATCCATAGGAACATTCTCCATGGTAACGTCCGAGAGGAGTAGCGACTTCCTGTGTTTGAGGCTGCAGCGACTGCGGACCTCCTCGGAAACGGTGAGGAGAGCTGAACACACACAATCCACTGGTCACTACTGGCTCGTTTTCCACGCAAACATTAAAATAAACTAAAGATGGACATGAATGAACAGTAGCATTGTTTAATGTCAATATGGCGTCAATAACTCAAGTTCTGGACCCTTATAGTGTGGCGAACACCCTCCCAAACGCACCTGCCAGGTAGGCCACACTCTGAGTGTTCACCTCAAACTTGTCACAGTTCAGGTGCTTTCCCACCAAAGCCAGCAGCGTGTGGAGGATACGGATGGTCCGGGCTACCGTGTTGGGGGACGGGTGTCGGTACCCTGGACAGAGAGGTGGTTACAGACCAGGTTCAAGCTCTCCAAACAGACAATATTAACACGCCCCCCAACTAGTTACCTTTTAACAGATGGCCCACTAGTGCAAAATTAAAGTTTGAGTTGAAGTTGAGCCCCACAAAGTGGTCCATCTGTTTACAGTGCCACTCCAGAGGCTTCCTGATCTCCATGAACACCTCCTCCGGACTCTACGGGGTTCAAACATCCAAACAACCATAGAATTCAATCCAAGACACGACAACAGGTTTTAATGGACGATCGAGCTGAACGTACGGACAGCCACTCTTTCAGTGTTTGGTTGGTGCGCTGCAGGTCTGTTAGCAGTACCTTATCGTTGAAGACCTTGAGGCTGTCCAGCGTGTGGAGGTTCTGCTCCAGCAGGGCAGTGCCAGCAGAGTAGAGGCTGACCTCGTCCAGCTGCAGCACGGCCACGGCCACCCAGAACAGAGCCTTATGCATCGGGGAGTCCTGCAGGAAACACAGGTTCTCGTTCACCTTAACCAGTGTCAAACCACTGTAACAGCCGCAGTGCGAGTCACCACACACATTCAAAAAGAACCAGCTCTCTGCTAGACGAGCCACCACATACAGGTCACCATCCTTCAGCTCTGACACCATGTTCAGAAATGTAAATAGTACCAGACAAAGAGTCAGATGTAGTTACCAGAACAATAAACATTTTCACATCTCTTAATTTAGCCTCTGAGAGCGCTGTAGGTGTGTACCTTGTTGAGGAGAGGCTGTAGCTTGGTGAGAGCGATGACTGTGGCCTCTATCAGTACCTGGCTGTTATAATTATCAGGGCCCTTCAGACAGTTCTCCAGACCCTATGGGAAAACAAGACAGGACCTTTAAACAGACCCCAATGGAACGGGACACTCCTCCAGCTTTTGAAACTACACCCAATACTACTCCAGTACGAAAACATGTGAGAATCCTTGCAGCGTTCCCACCGCGACAGCGACCGTTACTGTGGCTGTGGCTTTGGAATGCCACATTACAAGCATGCATGTTGCGACCCCGGTTACACAATCTATTTCGACGACAGCTCCGCTTTATTTTTGCTTTGACGAGAAAACCGTAGACATTCAGTAAGGGGTTTCGGTGAGAAGTGACGAGGCTGCGTGACGCTGCAGACGGACACGCACCCGGTCGATGCTGAGCAGGGGGCTGGCCTTGCTGAGGATCCGGATGATCTGTTTGATCTGGCCGTGTGTCACCCTCTTACTGATGCAGCCGAACACAACCAGGGCTCTGGGCTGCAGGGACGGGTTGTACTGGAACGCAAACCTGGCAGTGGTGTGACCGAGGAGATGGAGGGAGAGAGATGGATGGACGGAGAAAAGAGATTAATTCACATTCACTATTTACATGGTTAACAGGGCTGACATATTCACCAATGACAGCATCAGAGACAAGTTTCATAGTGCACAGTGTGGTCAGCTCCACCGAGCCAGCGTTAGTTAGAAGAGAGGAAATGTTGGTGTGTGGTTATCATACCTCTGAGCCAGCTCAGTCCATTGGTCCAGCCACTTGCAGCTGGGGATGTCCCTCATACAGGCCTGGGGAGGGCAGGAAACAGTTTGAGAATACAGACAAACACAAGTATGGCGTTTTGATTGGTGTCCACAGCACATTCAGACCAGTGTTATGACCAGCAGAGAGGCCAGTGTGGTTCTGACCTCCATGATCTCTAGCAGGGCCTCTGTGACTGTCTCCAGGGAGGACAGGGCGAAGGTCTCCCTCTCGTACGACCCGGGGGAGAAGGAGCGGTCCCTGTAGCTGGAGCGGAAGGCGATGACGGCGGCAGACTTGACCTTGCTGATGCCAAACAGCAGGTAGAACTTGGGCAGAGAAAACTCCGTCAGGCTCAGCCTCAGAACCTGCTTGGTCTCCTCTGGTAGCACCAACACAGAGTCAGAACACACAGTGAATCTTTAGCCGCCACGCCGCGGTCGAAACACAACAAACCCTCCGCTTTTCCCGGTCAGGCCACAGGCGGCATGTGTGCGCGTTTCCTCACCGCTGAAGTTGAGCTGTGAGCACGTGCAGAGGGAGTGGATGATGTTGATGACCAGGCCGTGGGTGGAGGCTCGCAGGGACAGAGGCCCCGTGGCCACGAGCAGGGTGACCACATGGAACAGGTAGGGCAGGTGCGTGGCCACGTCCAGAGAGTTGTTGAAGGACAGCATGAGCATGTAGCGGGCCAGGATGGCGATGTCGTCCCACATCAGGTGCTGCTCCAGGGTGGGCGTGGGCGACAGGCAGGTTTTATCGATGATCTTACACATGCGGATGATCACCTGAGCAATTGGAAAACATTAAAGGTCCATCACCACATTTTACGTTGTTTTATGTTTTCCATCCATATACGAGGAAAAGCAACCTATCAATCAATAGATTTCCGAGCACCTATTTAAAATGTACAGATGTTGTCTGACACAGTGCAGCCAGTTCCAAAAAGATCAGAAAAGCAACTCTGTTAATTTTATGCAGAAAGCTGAAAATGGAAAGTACATGGGTAGACCCACAAGAGCTATTTCCAGTTTTGGTTATAACTAAAGTGTCAGTAGACATTACATTATACAATTGCACAATGGTGGATTAAGTCATGTCAAGTTTAAAAGCAGATCTGGGAAAGTAAAATGAAGAACGTAATTATTTCACATTGTCTTCCAGTGGGCAATTTCAATATCTAAACCTATTGTCTTAACATATCACTATACTGTAGATAGAAGAGAGGAAAATCGCCACACATACATCTCAGTGTTTTCCAAGGCAACACAGTTTCTGACACTAAATCACATGATCAGCATCCTAAGATATGTATGGCTACATCATTGGGCAACATGGTTAGTGGCCTGTTTCTCAGAAATCAGTGAAAAGGAAATGATCAAAGACACCAGTAGTGACACAAATAGAACTAAAGGAGGAAATGTATTTGATATTGTGATGGATAGTGTGCCACTACAGATGCACTGAAGTGTGTGGTTTGTGATAACTAAAACAGACTTTCAGAAATACTTTACCATTATGACGAGTATTCTGATGAGTATTAAACAAGCAGAACACATTTTTCAGGGTATTTGGTTGAACAAGGGAATAACATATTTAGATCATTACTGATCTTGGTAGAAGGTACTATTTTCAGACTTGTGACGGAAACATCTGCAGTGGTACTTCCCGTCTCACCTTACTGGAGACCAGTTTGACGTTCCCCGATGCCAGCGCCACGGCCGTGTCAGCCATGACCTCAGCCTTGATGGAGCCCAGGCCTCCTGTGGCGCTGGTCTTGATGAAGCTGTCCAACACCACATCCAACAGGTCTGTTATCTACACAAGAGGAATAACTATTAACAACAAACATTCCGAGACGCAACCTAGACACTGAAGGCTTCGAAAGATCCAAAATTCACAAGTGCCTCTGCATTTGATTGTTTCTGTAACTTCTCTTTCAGTATAACCGTTCAGCCAATTTCATTTATAGTCAGACCACAACCACACTCATTATGCTAACACGCCACAGATTACAGCGTTCAGTGTTTAGCATGATAAGGGTTGATCATTGAGCTATACAGGGACGTTATCGTTGAAGAAGACATGGTCAGATATGGTTGTAAAACATAATTAACTGAATTATAGGTGTAGAGTGCCTAAATGCCCTCTCAGAAACATTTATTGTTTAGCCAAAGTGGCCATTATGCTGGGTGTAAAAATGACCATGCTCTTGAATGACTGAACTCCACACGGATGCAGGTCTCTATACAGCGTCGTCTCACTCAACTGCAGCTGTACACATGAACTCAAGCATTTA
>JACXGM010012504.1:0-23925 GCA_016801145.1 Umbra pygmaea | reverse complement strand
ACTTACTTGAACATTATTATATTTTATTTGCACAGTTACCATTTGCACTGTCATACTAGTGTTAACTTATTTCATTGTATTTGCCTGCTACTCTGTACACTGCATTCAACTGCATTCAACTGCACAATCAACTGCACTTTTCTATCTTTCTCCCTTACCCGACCCATTGTGTTATTCTTGTGTATTTGTATTCATGTGTTACTGTCTGTACTTGCACCTTTGCTTTATCTTGGCCAGGTCGCCGTTTTAAATGAGAATTTGTTCTCAACGAGCCCACCTGGTTAAATAAAGGTTAAATAAAAAAATAAAATAAAAATAAATTTTGAACAGCAGTGTTTTTTTTCATGGTGTCCTCCAATTGACATGTTGGCATATGTTCCAGAGATTTCTGCAAGTGCTTTGCTTACAGTTTAGGATTCTTCCTAACATCACTGAGCAGGTTGACGCACATAAGGAGAGTTGCAACCAGTGTTGGGGATAACGCAGTACAGTAGTCAGACTAAATTTATTTTTACATAGTTACATTTATAACAAGAACATTTGTTATATTTACATTATATTTTCACCTTTTCTCTTAGAACACACGTTAATAATTTACTATCTGTTGTTGTTTTTTAATCCGTATTTCATTAGTGCACCTCCACGCCAATCAAAAAAAGGAGAGATCTTGCACTTAAAATTGTAATGCGTTATGCGGATTGGAGGTTTGCATAATGGAAGAATATATAGCCTACATTTTAACAGCTGGAAATATTCACATTATTTCAAAACTATCAAAAAGCAGGGAGGATAAATAAATGTGTCCTGTGCATCAGGGCAAACGCCTGTTGAGTGGAAAGTTAATAGAAAGCTTGTCCTTGTTCATCTCACTAAAATGTTTTAGACCAAAATTTATTTATATTTATTTTGATGTCTACAACTAGTGGAGGTATGTCATTTGCAAGTTATATTTTCACCGGTTGAAATAAACACACAGTGAAAATGTGCATAATGTCACCGAAAACGTCCATTGTGCATTAACAGACGATGAGAATGCATATTATTTTTTACATGCATAAGGTGTGCAAGGATATAAGTAACATGCACTCAGAACGTGTGTATTTCTGCCAGTAAACACACGATCAGAATGCCTATCATTCTGCCACCCAACAGATCTAAACTGTACGCTTTAGACTCAGTATTTCCGGTTCAGGCCTGCTCAATGTATTCTCCATGTGTCTCCATTAATTACAGCATTACTCAAATCCCCTTTATCTGTATTTCTTTACTGAGTAAAATTTTATACTCAGACATTGAGGTGAAATTGTTTTAACCTACCTATACTCACACTTTCATCAGAAATAGACTGATTATATTGGTAAATTGGATCATGCCCACATACAGTAGTTAGCACAAGTAGAGTTGAATCATGTGACCATATGCACTAATTAAATTAAAAGAGTTGTCTATTAAAACAAAATTAAAGACAGATAATGAACTATAACAACATACAATCATAATTATACCATTTACAAAATAGTCTCTGGGTTTAAAGTCAAACTAACAAGGAAAACTAACCGATAAGATTATTTATTTTTGCCATGAAACATTTCTAACTGTTTAACTGAAAAAGATCAGGCCATCGGTGGTGCAATTTCGAGCCTAGGATGAACTTGCACTGGTGGTGATTTAAAAACGTTATGTTCATTATCCAGTAAAAAAACAGCCGGGCACTACTAGCAGAGGTAAGGAGGATTAGCACGGCCTAACGTGTATTTATTTGTGTATATATTTTGATGAATGGATGTTTAATAATAATCAGTCAGAGGAATACTGCTCTATATGTAACATTTTAGCTAAGTAGTTGGTATAACTCTCGATTGATTTGGTGAAAATTATTGCAGAAGGAATTGTTGGTGATATGCTGACTGGCCAACTAGCTGAAGGCATTGTCATGGGGGAGTGTGTGCACTGCTGGGTGTAGCATTGCATGTAGCCAAGTAGCATTCCATAGTTCCATTTGTTTGTGCAAATACTTGGATAAATGCAATGTCAAATTCGATATGATCAGTCACAGAATATTGCTCAATATGTACCATTTTGAGCTAAGTAAGTGGTGTAACTCTTGAGCGACTTCGTGAGAATTATTATGTGAACGAATCGTTAGTGATGCGCTTGCATGTAGTGAGATTTTCAAATGCATGCTTGGTGCCGCCCCTCGAGTTGGACCATTGTCATTACTCAGTAACAGACCCTTAATCTGTCACATTTTGGTTTGGATTTCAAGGCTAGGACAATACTAGAAACATAGGCTAGATTACTAATAATTGATGTTTGAAGTTATTTAAATTCATAACAGTTGATACCAACTCTAGCAGTCAACGACATCTTTAAACCATGTTGGAGCAAACACTGAAATGCAAACTTAGCAAATCTATATGTGACCGACTGTCACATACTAGTCCTGTATGTGACCACATTTAGTCACATACAAGTCCAGCAGTTGTACGACACAGAAAAAAAAACTGGACTTCAGTTAGCAATCACAATTACCTTGATGTTACGGGACACATCATTGACTGTGAGTGGAAACTCCAGTCATTTGCATTAGCAATGCTAAAAATGGACACCAGGCTCCGATGACTGCACCCAGCAGTTTGTCTGCGGCGGAGACATGGGGAGTTCAAAAAAGATCACCACAGTCGGCACAGACAGCGCCCGAAACATGATTGCTGCGGCAAGAAGGCTTCAATATGAGCACATGCCTTGTGATGCTCATATGTTACAGAGAAGCATCACTGTTTGCCTCGCAGACAATGGGTTTTGTGACATATGGCAAAGTGCTGTAAGACAGTGGGACATTTTAAACAGCCCTGCCAATACAGAAGAGCTCCACCAGTAGCAAAATCAACTTGGGCAACTGACAGAAAGTCTGATTCAGGACGTTCTCACAAGATGGAACTTGTCACTCGCCATGATCTCTCGTCTCCTGAAGAACATCTGAGTGGGACAAACTCCAGAGGCTGGAAACCATCCTTGAACCATGCAGGTAAAAGCTCACACACACACACACACAAAACACTTTTTTAATTTATTGTGAAGAAATTTACTTTATTTAGCAAATTGTTGAAGTAGGCTAGGCTACTACTATGACACTGATATAATAAATGTTCTGTGTGCATCTCTTATCATCCACTGCAGATATGTCACTCAGCTCCTTTGAGGTGAGACATGTTTCTTGCTCTGTGTTGCCTGCTCTCTGCCACCTGTACCGCACAATGGAAGTTTCAGAGGAGGACCCAGCCTACATACTGTAGGAAAATTCCAGACTGCCTTTAAAAAGTACCTGTCTGAACGGCAAGCAAACTTCAACGTTGGATGGCTCAACATAGCTTCAGCACTGGACCCACGAGCATGCACCCTCTTTTAAAAGTAAAGAAGTAAAAAAATGTTGCATTTCAGAAATCAGAACCGTAGGAAATGGACAGCGGCCGACATGAGCACACACACCTATTAACTTGATAAGAAAGCCGTGAAGGCTATCTTTCAACTCAGAACAGTGCCACTTCTCACAAATACAGACAGGATTGGAGAATAAAAGTTTAACACATAAGTCTGACACGTAACCACAATCAACTTCGTGGGAAATTAAGAGTCAATGCCACCGCTCCACTTAGCAACAACTGCAATGTTTAATTTTAAATTAATGTACTGTAGCCTACTGTCAGTCTGGCACACGATGTGGGTGCTCAGTATTTTCTGTGGATGTTTGAGCTCCGGAGCACGCACGGTATTGGCGCCAATGTTGCCTTACGATAACATAATGACTGTTCAAACTAACTCCTGAAGTCGAAGAGTATAATGATCAATAGACCAATCAAGTGCTAAAATTATGTCATTCTGAATTGTCTTTGACATACACGTAAACGTAGTAGCTGATGCTAGGTGCTCTGCTGGCATTGTGTCAAACTCTGTGAAAGTTCCCCTTGTTGCCAGAGCTGTTAGCGTCATTGCTGCTAGCTGACTGTCTGTTTAGCTGACTCGTGTCTGTCTGAGGCCTGGTTCAACTTGGCTTCCCTTGTTTTTTTGTTTTACGATGAACTGATCATTCAATGCCTTGGAAAAGCTGGCCTCCTTTGAGCGTTTCTAGCATTTAACTGCAATTCTGTCCACTAGACAGAGCACAGACAGGACTGCACCACCCACGATGTGGCAGAGGGGCGCTCTTTCGCTGTACCAGCTATAGAAGAAAATTATAATGGAATGTTTTAATAAGGGAAATTGCTAAATCAGTAAAAAACAAAACTGTAAATTTATAATTCCTATGGTTAATATACTTTATATTTTAAATTGTTTATATTTTTATGAGGAAGCCAGGCTTTCAAAGGCTTCCTAGTCAAACCGCCACTGCAGAGAAGAGGTGTGTGCCAGCCTTGAAGTACTGCTGCAAAATAAACACAGTACGGCTACCCCAGAGCCTGCAGAGGAGCCACCGAAAAAGAGAAGCATGGAGGAATGCCTGCTGCAGTAGTGGACAACTCATGCAGGAGCCCATCAACAGCTGTCTGTCCTGGCTCGCAAATACCTGGCTGCCCCTGCCAGTTCCGTCGCTTGTGAGATACTTTTTTCCCTTGCAGGTAACATAGTCCAAAAAAAGTGTGCAGCCTTGAGCTCTGAGAATGTAGAGAAGCTAGTTTGTCTCAGTGACTGGCTGAAGGAGAAGGAGAAGTGAGGCAGATGTGTCTGACTACAACTTCAAAATTAGAAGTTTTTGCTTTGTTGACTATTTTGAATGAAATGTGGTAATAGGCGCTGATTATTCATTGAAGGCTTATGTTCAATTACACTAAAAAGCTCTGGAATTGATATTGCACTATGTTAAACTTTTGGTCTCTGTTGCCTGAGTTTATTCATGGCACATACAAGAGAAGTTTTGACTTTGAGGAGAGTGTTAATGTATTCATTGTGTCCTTTAGGTTATAACTGTGGCCTGAAATGCCTTGTATGTACAGCTTCTTCCTGAAGCACTTTATTTTATTTATAAAATATAAATAATTTATTATAATGTATTTCCTTAGCATGTTAGGTCATATTGTTGTTTGTTATGGCCATTATTTGAACTGTGAAAATAATAATAAAATAGTTTTTGATCTTTAATGTCACATGCTGATTATTCATTGATTGATTCATTTGAATTGAAATATTTACAATACTTCCACAGCAAAAATTATGTGATTAATTCCAATTAATTAATCACAGAGTATGTAATGAATTAGATTACCTTTTTTATCGATTGACAGCCCTACTTAAAATGCAATCTCAGTTGTTAAATCTACATTTTTCTCTAGCTTTTATTGTGGTATCCATCTATTATTATTTAAATATTGAACACTTCCAAGGATGACAGTATCATTTTAATTTATACAGTGGGCTACAGCACCAGAATATAACAGGCACAGAGATCCGTTTTGCATACACAAGCAGCTAGCAACCTGCCTGCAAATACGAAAGAGCAAGGGAGACAAAGATACAAAGAATGAAAGAGAAATGGTGGAAAGCAAGCAAGCTAGCAGGAAAGAACATGTGAGAGAGGGAAAAGTGTGCAAATAGAGGAAAGGTAACGGAAACAGAGAAAGACTGTTAGAAAAAGAAAAGAGATCTGGATGGAAATAGAGGGAGAAAGAAATACGGTAGTAAAAGGGAGAGAAAGAGCTAACACGGAGATACTGCAGCATAATGGATTTCTCATGGGGATCCTTTGAGGAACAAGACAAATCAGGGTCACAGAGGTGATACTGCAGATGCTGTTCCACCGCTCCTCATCCAGCCTAGTTACAGGACACATGCATGTGTGTGTGTGTGTGTGTGTGCGCGCGCGTGCGTGTGTGTGTGTGCACCTGTGTGTGTACCTGCGTGTGCACCTGTGTGAGGGACAAAGAGAACGAGAGTGTTGTGTTTGAATTACCAACATGTGCTGGCCAGAATAGCAGGTTTCCTATTCCTTATCTACACAGAAAAACAATGTAATATTTGTTTAAAGTGTATGGCTGTATCTCTGCCTCCTGAGCATAGACACTGGTTGAATCAATGACTTCAATATACTTAGTCAACATATTGCAACATTGATTATATTTTCAGAACATATTGACTTTTTGGGTATTGCATCGAATGAGACTATCCAAGATATTGGGTACTATATCTCCTTAAATGTTACCATTTGGTTGCATTGTGATCCAAACACAGTTAAATGTGGGGGGGCGTAAATGCATTTTAATGGGGAGAGACAAAGGGAATAGACACATATTTTTGGTTATGGCTCAGGAGGGCGTTTATTAATAATGGGGGCGCGGAGATAGCTCAGTGATTAAGGATTCAGATTTCGAGTGGGAAGGTTGCAGGTTTGATTCCTGACTGAGCCACATGTCATTGTATTTTTGAGTAAGGCACTTTACCCTATGTTACTCCGGGAGAATGTACCTGTACTTACTGTTAAGTTGCTCTGGATAAGAGCGTCTGCTAAAAGACTAAAATGTTAATGTAATAAAAGCATAGGAATAGTCATGAAGAGAAGGGAGGGAAAAGTAATAACTTGAATGACAAACTACTTAATGGTGAGGTGGCTTCATCCTTCCAGAAGCATTGGTGTGGGTGGTCTCATAGTTGGTGGTCTCTGCACTTCTTCTCCATCTTATCTTCCTGTATCCAACACAGGGGCAGAGCAGCAGTTGTGCAACCTAACACTCACTATCTTTCTCATCTCTGTACAGAGATGCTCTTCTGGGCTGTTTTTTACTCCCCTGATGAGGTGTGATATAGGTAGCAGACATGCCTTGTCAGGGGGTGGCAGCTAGCCTGTGTACAAGGACCCCATTTTGCAGCTCTTGTCCCAGTGGTTATTACTGGGGCATTGGCCTGATGTTGATATGGGAGAGAGTGCATTCACGTCACTCAGTGGGAAACACTTTTGAAAGGAACTAAAGATGAAAAGACATTGAAGTGTGTTCCATCTCCCCTGGCCTTGTGTTCAACATCCACAGTTGTCCAAACTGGACCAGATTGGAACACACTATAGAGATATACTGTACATATAGGTTTAAATGTGTTTCAGTCTGGAATTTAACACATTTCTTAGTCTATTCAGTTGGCAGCAGATTGTATATACTGTGGATTCAGTACTAGGCTATGCACTATGAGAGTGAACATTTGTGGAACGGTATGATTTGAAGAGATATTTGAATTTAGAGTTTGGTATGCAGGTATTTTCGTATCTGAAAGTTGGTTTAAAGATTTGCTTCAGTAAATATGCCTTTACCACTAAAGTTGAGGGTGTCATGCATAGGATTTGCTTTGATTTAGGCTCTAAAACTATAAAGAAAGTCATTATAAAAAGAAATGGCTTCTGAAAATAGGCCTGGTAAATGTGTTGTTTTGGGTGATGTTGCTGATGTATTTTCAATGCTGCGGTTGTGTTTAGGTGAGCAGTTCCATCAATCATGTGTCGTTATACACAAGCAGGTTCATAAAATGTAAGCCACGTTGAAATGGTGAAGTTGTGACCACTCAAACTAAATATATCACAAACTGTATTTGTCATTTCCCACAATCGCTTATGTCACACATTTAGTGTGTTTTTGTTGTAACAGAGATTTTTTTGGTCTAATCAACAAAACAACACTATCAACTTAACTTGGCTGAAGTAGTCAAATGACCAACTAGTGATGTTTGTTGAAAAAAAACAATAATGTTTTTGTCTTTAGAAATGTATGAGGAGACGGTTCTGTGTTGTCTGCATCAACTGCAGGATATTGCTTGTGAACACGACTAGACAGCCAAACAAATATCATAAAAATGCAACATTCAACACAACAGTTGTCTGGATGATGCTTCAACACTGTGCACAGATTTACCTGATACTGATTTTTGTTTAGCACAGGACATATCCTAACATTTGTAGGTGGCACAAGTATTACAGTATTAAATGGACACATGGGGAGACGTGACCATCACACCCAAATGAGATTGTTGGACATCCCATTACAAAACCACAGCATTAATACAGAGTTGGCCCCCCGTTTGCGGTCACCATTCTTCTGGGAAGGCGTTCCACTTGATTTTGGACTGTATCTGTCAGAGTTTAGCCAAAAGAGCTCAGTGTATGAGTTCAGGCACTGATGTTTCGTGTCCAACATCAGTGAGTTCAGGCAGTGATGTTGGACACGAAAGCCTGCCTCACGGAGTCACAAACTATCTTTATTTACTTGAGAAAAGACCTCCAGTAGGCAAATCAAACTACAAACAGGACAATTACCATATGTAATGCTAAAGTGCAACTAAGGAAGAAAAATAATATACAGTTAGATCACATAGGCTACTCAATACAGCACATACAAGCTTATAATTACCACCCAAATCTTTCAGGTTTTTGAAAACAATTTATAATTTTATTGGACAGATTAACTATAACTTCACGCTGTGTGGAATTCCAGCGGAATACAACCGGCCTGTAACAGCGGCAGCAGGCTGGGGCAAGACAGGGCTATCACCCCCACGAATAAGCTTAGCTCTCCCATCGTTTGAATGGTGGCCAACCCTCCCTTTGTCTTGCCTCAAGTGCGTAAAAAACATATTTAAGAAACAACAGAGTTGTTTCCGTTATAAATAAACGGAGTCACAAACTATCTAATAGATTTAACACGAGCTGGCACGACACAGGCAGAACAGCAGTGGCAGAGTTGGTGGTCCGCCCGGCAGTTTGCTCATCATTTAACAGGAGGTCCACTGCTGGCCAAGAGGTCCACCGGCAGTGTTTTGGACCTTGACATATTGTCTAAAATAAAGAAAAATATTTTTCTTTAATATATATCTTATAACTGAATTCAATTTTGAATATCAAAATAAATGTAAATGTGTTTCTATTGTATTTGAATGTTGTTGTAACCAATTTTATAAATAGTTTAAAATATTTTTCAATAGAAATAGAAATGTAGAACATAAGACTAACCTAGTAAATAGCCTATACGCAGCTGATGGACTAACATGAACAACAGTATGAGTGCATAAGATTCCCAGAGGATCTCTGTCTAAAACTCTGCTCACTCGCCGGTGGACCACTCAGGCTCCAACACTGCCCCCAACGGTATGTATTTGTATTGTATTTTGGTATGTATATTTTGAAAGCATACTTCAAATATACTTAAATATATTAAATACACATTTATGGTTAAACATAACACTGGAGTATAATTTAAATATACTTTGTTTTACTAGGGCTGTGAACCCCATTTTGGTTAACACAATCTGTGATCTAATCCTGTTTACATGAAATAAGCCTGCTCCTGAGCAGGTGTGAGCTTACGCACCTGTTGCTATGACAGCAAGTCCAGGATGAGCGTCGAAGAACCAAACAATCCAAGATCATGCCTAATCATCAACAATTAAATCCAGCTAACTGAGTTAGCGACGTACGAAGAACGGACCCCTGGTATGTGAGGCTGCAAGGTCTCAAAATGCTAGAAATAGGAATTGATAGCATTTATTGCAACATTATTTTGTTGACGACACTGAAACATGTTGCACACTATTGTGGGTTTGGGAAATTTTTATTGAATAAACTGAAAGTTTTGTTGTTTGCACCTTGTTTGTAAAATCAGAGAAATGCATATTTGGAATTTATCATCATGCCAAAATAGGCCAAAATACACACAGTTCTGGCTATATGAACAATCAGTGAGCTTTGTGTTTACACTGAATGAAAACCATGATAACAACAGGGGGGTATTTCCGAAAGCAGGGTTAACAAACTGAGCTGAAACCACAGCTCTGAGTTGATTGACTCTGTGAGCTGTCCAACTTTGTTAACCATTAGTTCAGTAAACTGAAGTCAAAGCAACCCTGATTTAAGCTCGAGTACAATGATTTAAAAAGCCCTCATCAATGGTATACAGATAAAACTGTTCATCATGGCAACAGGAGAATAGATCAAACACAAACCGCCCATTTTTCATTCAATATGTATGACTCCTTATGCCAAATATGAACTGACAGTTAAGAAGAAAAGCAAAACCATAGCAGCAGCAAAATGTTGTCATTGTATGACACTGGGGATGTAAAGGAGTCAATTAGAAATAATTGTAACATACTGTATCTCTGACTATAACTTTGACAAGAATATGATTGACATCTATGCAGCCAATCACACATGGAAACTCTGAAATATATTAACTACTTGGTGCTCCAAGTAAAAAAATGAATACCAAATAAATTATTTATTTGACTGACACATGCAATTTCGTGGAATTCTTATTTGATGGCTCTTGTCTGTACAGTAGCCTAACAGTGATTTTGTAAATACTTGGAGGAACAAACGTAAAATAAAAAATAATCTGTTGCAGATTCTGGCGAAATCTGAACCTAATGAAAAGTAGGGTTTATAGCTCTTGTACAATATTGTGAGCCGTAGTAAATGTTTAAAATTGCGGTGTATAATTTCTAGCTAGTAGCCAAGATCTTTACACTAAATTTCGACTCCACCGAAGTGACTCACAGTGCGCAGGCACAAATTTTGCATTGAATTCTGGATGTTGTGTTATTTCAAGTAAAATCTGATTCAGAAGCAAACGAAATGTACTCTCGGCTGTTTTCGGGGAAAAAAATGCAGGAACAGCACTGTATATGACGTCAATAAGTCTAGGGAATAGTTTTTAAGTACTGTATGTTATAAGTTTTATTTACTCTGGAATTGTCCTTTATGTTTTTGTATTAGCACACCAAAACTAGACTACTAAAGACCTTTTTTCCCATTAGGATCCCAATTCATCAAAGCAAAAGACAAAGTTGTCCGTGATCATGGACAGAGCAACATCAGTAGTAAGTTAGGACCTCCATTCTTTAGTGGCCTTTTTTTAGCTTGTTCTGTAGTATTTAATACCTGTACATGTCAGGATATTTGCACTAGCAGTTAAATTGTTGAACATTTAACTGTAGAACATTTTGAAAGAAACAGTATTTCAAAGTAAGATTTTAAAATAAATGTAAATTTAAACCACTGCTAATACTTTAATATTGATTTGTAGCTAGTGGTAATGTGCACTTATGCTTAAGAGGCTTGTGACTTGACTTAGACTCTTAGTCAGAGACTTCAAAAATTACTCTGACTCCTATAAAATGACTTGTGAACATCTGTGCTCTTTCCATGACTTAGTCTTGCCCATTCTGCTCTGGAAAAAATGTAGACCACTGCGAAAGAAAACATGTCTCTGGTTTTACTATTGATAGGTATGTGTTTGTGTAAAATTAACATTGGTTTTATTCCATAAACTAGTGACCAAATTTCTCTCAAATTCAAAATTAAAATATTGTCACAGAGCATTTATTTGCAGAAAATGCAACTGGACAAAACAACAAAAATCCAGTGTTGTTAGACCTCGAGTAATGTAAATAAAATAAGTTCATATTCATTTTTAAAAAACATAATACTAATGTGTTAACTTAGGTAGGGTTAAGAAATCAGAATTTTGGTGGAATCATAATAATAATTGTTTAATAATTGCCTTTCATGCATCTTGGCATGCTCTCCACCAGTCTTTATACTTTGATGTTGGATGACTTTATGCAAATATTTCAACCAGCTCAGCTTTGTTTGATGGCTTCTGACCATCCATCTTCCTCTTGATTACATTCAAGAGGATTTCAATGTTTAAGGGAAATTTGCAGTGTTTTTTCAGAGCTGTATATTGAATGCCCTACTGAGTTGTGGTTGTTTTGCTTAATTCATCTTAAATATATGCATTTACTGTAAGTTGCCATAATGACAAAAATGTAAACGTAAAATGTTTGGACCATTGCTGTGTAGAATACTTGTGTGCATTTTTAATGTGGAGGGACATTCTGGTGGGGGTCGGTGGTCCTAACGGTGGTCCAAACTAATATTTTAGTTTGAGGGCCCCCTCTCGTACAATGGCTCAGACACCTATGCTTGTGTGACTGGACATCTTTGAATTTGAATTGAATATCCCTGGTTTACAGTAATAGTGTGTAAAAGAATGCAGTCTTCCGTGCATACGATTTGTTCCCTGAGGCGTTCAGACAAAAGATTAGGAGCCTCAAATAAGTCCTGAAGAGTTTGTGCTAATGCATAAACACAGTGTTCAATATAGCCGATAACGTGTTCCGGGGTGTAGCACCAGCAGGGAATACCCTGAGCAAATGCTCACCTGGCCCATCATCTACTCGTTACGGCGAGGAGCGAGAATGTTTTCATTTTCATATAAGGGGACATATTTAGGAAGACTGCATTTTTGCTCTGCAAGCAGTTTTTACCTCTTTCTCCTCCAGGTTCCAAACCAGTAGTTAAAACTCGACCCTCAGCACAGGGACACCTTCACGTGGTGTGTAGTCGGTCGCCTGATCCTGCTTACAACCTGCTATTTTTTTCTGAGGTTGGATAGCTGTTTTGCAAAGCTGGTTTGGTATTTTTGGATGGGCCTGCCACATCAATACCACTTTGTCATCGCTCAGTACACTACGACTGTATGTTTGGTCTGTTTAAAGCTTTTACTCCCGCATTCACTCTCTCTTTCACAGGTTGTTCGGCTGATGACACATAAGCATGACCACTCAACGGACAGTGCATAAATGTGTGTTGTGTACAGGGCTCGCGGCTTAACTTTTTTCCTCACCGTCCCAGTACGATCCCGAAGTACAATTTCAACTGTCCTAAACTGAACCAAATTATAAATACTATTTTTTTTAATGTTTTAATACGCCAACATTACTGTAGATCATTTACAGTACTTCAAAATCGATTTGTGTAGTTCTGAGGCGGATATACGGTAGTCTGCAGTCCATAAACTTAAAGTGGAACTGACATTTTAACTACAGATATACAGTACACTAGTATTCAAACATTTGGGGTCAGTGTTTTGATAGAAATTGATCGATGAGCTAGAAGATTTCATCATTAGGACACTGCAGAAATGGCAGCTGAAAATGTTGCTTTGCAGTTGTATGTGAATAAATGATCATAAAACAGTCAGATACTGTAAACATTTTCAACACTGTTAATGTTGTGGTAATATATTTGTACACATTTAATGCAGCCTTGGTGAAAGATAGTATAGATTGTTGTCAACACCTGAACATTTCTGGGTAGCCCAAACTTTTGAACACAAGGGGATGTCTAATATATATTTGTCTCTAAAACCAGCCTCATATGAGGATCAATGGAATTCAATGATGTAGAGAGGCAGTATAAATAAGGAAGTATAAATTGAAATTAGATTGTTGGTGAACAGTGAAGAATCATGCTTTTGTCAAAATTCTAGAAAGGTTTTGAACCTTATCTATCACATTATTGGCTTTTTCTTAAAACTCTCCGTAACCTCGCCAAATTGCAACCTAAGGTATTTTTTATGTACCCGAGTCAAACTTTCATTTAAAACCATAATTAGGATGGAAACGCCACTTTTAAGATTTTTCCTATTTATGGTTTCGGAAAACAAAATATTGACCTTGTAGAAATAGGAGTGTCATATGAAATAAAGTAAATTCAAAAAGCGGAAAAGTCACGAGGTCTTGCATGGGTAGTTGTTGCCGATGTTTCAAAGTTTCACGTGAGAGTTTATGTCAGCTAAGATTAGATTATTTAGACTGATATATTGAATGAAACCCCTTGTTATTATTTGAATAGATAGATATTGCCATAAGTGGCTAAATTATCATGCTTTTCATTAGAATTACAACTTCATGACATTTCCTCCTATGGAGTCCGTTCATTCGCATTCAAAGATCGATACTTTTTGACTGGCAAAATGGAAGCCAGCAGAAACACAAACGGCTAAGGTGAGTTGTACAAAACCTTTATTTTTAGTAAACTCTCAGTGTACAAATGTTCTCAATGCTCGACTTCATGTGTACAGCCCCTGGTGATACTTCGAGCACGATATATTGATGCTATCATATTAGTGCCCCTATCACTCCCGTTCAAAAGGAGATTTGACCGAAAACAAAAATATGGAAAATCTTAAAAGTTGCGTTTCCATCCTAATTATGCTTTTAAATGAAAGTTTGAATCGGGTACATTCAAAAAAGGACCTTAGTTGTCATTTTGGCAAGGGTTACACTTTAAGGACCAAATAAACCTAGCCCTAAGATATTTTTTCCCTTTCTTTGACAGTGTAATGGTCACAAGAGAATGTCTAAATGTGATTTTTTTTTGTGGGTAGTTAGTCCACTATTATTATTACATTATGCTGGCTGAACTATAGCAGCTAAGAATAAACTGTTGCTGAAGTTCCCTAAAAATGGCCTTTAATAAAACCCTCACCATACACATTGACATTCCACTAGATGGAAACTTAGACAACGAAGTGCTGTGAGCTGTTATCAGCCAAAAGATTAAACAGCCACAAATGGAACAATCTTCTAAAACAATTTTGTACGTTTGAATAGTATTTAATAACTTCAGGTCAAGAAGATCATATTGTACATCCATTTTCTCTACAGTTACTGGTAGCCAACAACAGACAATTGAAATGCGACAGCATCAGTATAATCAGTATAATTTGCATTCTATTAATAATATGCCTAATTGACCAACATTGGAATGGTTTTCCAATAATTAACATTTACATAAACGAAAAAGTTACAGCCTATATCACCTTGCATTTACCCTATAGTTAATATCCAATCATTGATTTTCTTTCAAAACGTCCTGACATGCCATTTAAACCTGCATTAAACCTGGATTTCATTTTTTTCGGTTTTAAAAAAAGCTGAAATCACAATCATTTTTGCAACTTCAGATTTCCCCTCATTATATGTTTTACCATCATGCTGAATATTAATCATTTTTTTAATTAATCCTAAAATATCAATCTGATGCGCGGGAAACAAAAACATTGCTGCGCATGTCATGTTAATTATTAACAGTTTATCAACTTTTAAGCTGAATTAGGATCTGCTTTATCATCCTCGCATTTAAACATGTACGTTTGCAACCAGTGTTGTATGCAAGTTATGTTTTACTGCCCATCATCCCGTAAACATCCCATAGTCGGTTACGAACCGTCCCAGACATGTTTTTAATCGTCCCCGGGACGACGTGTATTTCGAGCCCTGGTGGTGTACCAACAGCCTCTCACCTGTCTGGACCCTGGCGCTTCCCTCTAGACATTTCGGACAGTCCACTCATCATCTCATCCAGGACTCTATCAAACTATATGCACACACACCTACCCATCGTTTCATTATTATCTGTTACACCAGTCATCAGGTTTAAATAATTGTTCCATCCATATCGATTGCTGCGAGTCTGCCATGCTGTCACACGTTATTCTCTATTGTTATAATTCCGCCGTGTTGGGCGTGTATTACGTTTGTTATTTTGGGCATTATAGTTGCCCTATACTGTTGGGCGTGTTTATGGTTAGGTGATCATTAAAATACTGCCTAAATGACAGACTACTGCTTTGATCTCCTCACTCTACCAGACAGGTTATTACAAGACTGGCTGAAGGAGACTAATAGCTTGTTACATCTTGTGTTTTTAATAAGATGAGAGTTTTTGTACTTTGTATCCTTGACTTTTCACAGTTTGTTTTGTTCCCATATGCTTTTTTGCTCTCCTTGGTGAGAAGGGATAGGTAGACACCCTGTGGTTTACCTTCTCCGGCAGGTAAATTTCTGTTATACAGATGTTACGGTAGATGCAAGCAGCATGTAGGTAACTAGTATTTTTATGTACACTAATTGAACACTGATAAACAATGTCACGTTAATACATTGGGCTGTGTACCTTACCCACCCGATACATTGGGACACCTGAAGAAATTGTTAGCATCAACTTTCAAGGCTTAATTTATTTCAATTTTTACAGGACAGAAGTCAGTTTTTAACCCAATACTGTTCCCTAAAAAGGCATTTATTCATAATTCTGAAGTGTTTACAAGCCTGGAGTGATAACGGAGACGGATAAGTACAAGCCTGGAGTGATAACGGAGACGGATAAGTACAAGCCTGGAATGATAACAGAGACGGAAACAGATGCGTAGTTAAAACAATATATATTTAACGGTACTGACTAGAATATAACAAAACGGTACTGAAAAGAATATAACAAAACGGTACTGACTAGAATATAACAAAACGGTACTGACTAGAATATAACAAAACGGTACTGACTAGAATATAACAAAACGGTACTGACTAGAATATAACAAATGCAACCCCTCTATCAGGAGGCATAGATGGCATACAGTACATATGGCAACACGTAAACAATGACCCACAAAGCTGGGCAAAGTTTTAAATGGGCTGCTAATCCCACTAGAGTCACTTCACCCTGTAACCCCCATAAATAGTCACAAGGTGTATATTACTACTTAGTTTTTGTCAGATTACCGCTTACCATTTAAGGATATTCACTGGACTTAAATGTCAGTAAGACCTGAAAAAAATCTGGTTGTTCAAAAAACTTTTGACCGGTATACTTTTACTACCTGTGATTCTATACTATATCACAGAAAGTACCTGTTTCACTTTCCTCAAAATAAAATAATGTATAATATTACATACTATTATTACACAATATTATATACACTGAATAGTTGTCAGGTGGTTCAGTAGACTAAGTTTTGTTGCCCCAAGCTGACCACTATTTTAAATCTTGAGGCTAGGGGAAGGGTCATTTTGGGTAAACTTGTGATTCAACTGACAATATGGCAATATACTGTATATTCAACTGACAATGCTATGCTGGCATCCATAACAGAACATCTAAGCGGTTAATAATTCTAGAGCTTGTTGTGTTTCTCCTCAGCAATAACCACTGAGATAATAACTGCGGATGAATATGCTTTGTACACATTTTAGGTCCCAATAGACATCAGAGTACAAACTAAAGCAGTTGTATAACTCAAAATGTGAAAAATAACGTTATGTGAATAGGTCATTACTACATGATAGATGTGGTAGGGGTCAATGGAACTCTGACGATTCAGTATAGGTAAACTTTAGTCATTGGAGCACATTTTGAAAATCTGGTGAAATAACTTATTATTAGTATTTGTCAAATCCACCATGATTTGTTCATTGTAAAACAATAAAAATATTCATGCTTAAGTATGATTTGTATATACGGTATATCATCAAAGTATGTGGACTCCCTTGTGGATGAGTATTAATTGTCTGGGGCTTGTTTTCAGCATTTGGGCTAGGCCACTTTGTTCCAGTGAAGTTTCATCTTAATGCTACCAGATACAAAGTAATTTTAGATAATTAGGTGCTTCCAATTTTGTGGCAAAAGTTTGGGAAAGGCCCTTTCCTGTTCCAGCATGACTGTGCCCCTGTGTACAAAGCAGATTCTATGTCAATTATAAAATAGCTTCCAACATTCTCCTCAACAAAGTAGATGTATTTTGTCCTCTGTGCAGGTGCTGACTGGTCCTCGCTTTATACCAGACACCAAACACATTGGTATTTGCTCATCTACAAGACTACAATAGGTACATTCTCGCTTTATATTAGCTTGCTTCTTACTATAGCAATACCTGCCTGCAGCCTGCACTCCAGCACATTTATATCTTTAGTTACCCCAAACCTCCTTTGGCCATAATTCCTTTCAGTTCTCTGCTGCCAATGACTGGACTGAATAGCAAACAAATCTTAAATTTGAGCTTCACTTCTCCCTCACTGAATTCAAAAATCATCTGTCAGTGCTGCTGTTAGTCCACCACATGTTAATCACCCCCCATTCTTTTTGCACCTTTCATTTTGCACGCTTGTCTCCCATTGTCTCTGTCCTGCGCCAATGGTGTTTTTCACATAATCTTTTATATGGTTATTTTCAGAGAAACTTTTGTATTGTTATTTGCTTGTTATCATTTGCATTTAAAAGAATACTGAATGTTTCATACGTATATTGTACTCTGTGTATTTTATTTGAAATTCTGGTTTGTCCCTTGCACTGCTACGTTTACCAGGTCACAGTTGGAAATGAGAATTAGTATATATAAATAAAATGCTTTATCATATCCATTGACATGTGAGGGACTATCCCGCAGTTGCAGAGAAGTTGCCAACAAGGCAGGGTCATGGGAAATTGGACAGCACCAATTGGGATGTGAGAAAATTGGGTAAATAAAAAAATAAAAAGCTTAGCACAGTTGCTCGAAGTCTTTGAGAACATCTTGTCACTACTCTACGGGAAAATTGTGCAAACAGAACACAAAAAAGTAATAACTACGCCACCAGCTTATTTATATATTTTTAAGCTGTTGGTCCCCTACACCATGATGACTGCAATGGATGGCGAGTCGGCAGTAGCCTAATTAATTCAGCAATAAGTCTGAAGTTTCCTCTAACCCTTTGCATATAACAAAGTGGTACACAAGAGTACAGTACTGTACATGTATCAGGAATAACAGCTATTCCACGTCAGCAGCATAGAGCCCTGTATTACACTGCTGGTTTGCTGATAAAGCTAAGCAGGTTCAGGCCTGGTTAGTCCCTGGATGGGAGACCAGTGGTGTTGGAGGGTCAGTAGGGGGCACTCTTCCCTCTGGTCTAAAGATCATTCCCAATGCCCCAGGGCAGAGATGGGGACATCTGCCCTATGTAGGGTGCCGTCTTTCAGATGAGACATTAAAACGGGTGTCCTGACATTAAAACGGGTGTCCTGCCTCTATGGTCACTAAAGATCCAATGGCAGTATTTGTAAGAGTAGGGTTGTTAACCCCGGTGTACTGAACAAATTTCCAATCTGGCCCTCATACCATCATCGCAACCTAATCATCCCTATCTCTCAATTGGCTCATTCATGTTGGCAGATTGGTAAGCCTCAACCCATCCTTGCTCTTGAAGGACTAGGTGTTTTTTGGAGGCTCCTTATGTACTATGATTACACAATTGCCTCACCTGTTTCACATCATCTTCTTTTTTTAACTTTTCACATCGCTATTAGTCCTAAATTGCTCCTGTTAATTTACAAGTCACGCCACTTTGTTTTTATAAACATTTTCTTTACTTTTTCAGAATAGGGGATTTTACTGTAGACAAGTTAATGCAGATGGTCGGATAAAATACTTACCCAAATGCATTTTGCCATTAGCAATAAATTACTTTGGCCGGTGATTTCTCTGGAAGAATTTTGTAGACTGAGCTGACATCCAGTACATTTCCCAGCTTGCCTACTTGTGTACAGTGACTGAGGGCAAAGCGTATTGTGTCGTCACACAGACAGGGAAGAGGGTCAAAAAGAGGTGTTCATGTCCAGCATCTCCAGCTTGGTCATGAGTTAGATGGTATTATTTTGTTGGATGTTGACTGATGTCATCTCAGTAATCTTTCACTGGTGAGTGTTGCAATCACTCAATCAAGTTACTGTATGTAATGGAAACTTCAGATAAATTGTTTTAAAATGTATTACCAAAAACCAGACCTTTTTTCCAATTGATTCTAGTTTGTTGGAAGTAAAGCTATAAATCAGCAGGACTTCATTAAACCTCTCTCCTGCTTTTTTAGTAAGGGTATACTGTATTTAGTTGCGGCGAGGGCAAAAAGTCACACCTCAACCGAATATGACCCACATTTCCATGTTTTAGTGGTGTTGCCATCTAGTGAGGACATGAAAGCTAGTGAAGCACACTAACAAAAGATGTTGTCAGTGAGGTGTTAGTGAGTTAGCCATGCTGTGGTAACATCTGAGGCAACTTTAAATACCAACACTGCACCATTAATAACAATGCAATGTCTGATTGCTCCTTCTCCCCCTGTAACAATTCCCTCAGGCTGTTGATGCAAGTATGAACTGGTTCTCTACTTTCCTGTTTAAATAACGGTAAAATTAAAAAAAATCACTCTGAAAGCATAAGGACTATACTGTTGGTTACTGTGCTTTACTAAAATGTACATGCCCACATGTGAAACAGTGTTTCATCATTTTTAAGCCTTACTAAAATGAATACAAATATTAAAATGCTCACAACAATTCATGCTTGTAAAAACAATTGTTAGCATGCAGCCCTCAGATCCCAGCACAAGTATTTTTTGAGAAGGCAGCATGTTTCGAGAGAGAAATGCGGCGAATACACGGAACCGCAGTCGGGAGGAGAGATGAGAGCAGAGACGAGTGCTGAGGAAGCGCTGATGCTACAGTACAGAAAGGGAGGATGGGATGACATTTTTAGGGCAACGCCAAGTGTTATAGATGAGCAGCAGATTTTATCTATTACTCCCTTTTGAAAATAGATTGAAAAAACGAAGAAAAAAAGACATTGCCTGTTTTTTTGTTTTGTTTTTTTGACACAAACAACTTAGCCTTAATTCAAGATCACAAAAACACTTCCAGTGGCAAGCAATGTGTTGTTTATTTTTGAAACCATACAGTGGCCCCTGGTCCCAGAAGAGCTACTGTCCAGTTTGTTTCATTCTAAACCCTAATCTAGCACACCTGATTCTAATTATTATCTGATTGATAAGCTGAATGTGGATGGGGTTAAAACCTACAGGATGGTAGCTCTCCTTGACCAAGGTTGGAGACCTGTGGTGTAGAGGAAGGCTGATAGAATGGTATAACATACTGTATTGTATTGCACATACTACATAAGCTGTAAACAGTAGATGAACAGTATGCTGAGTTGTTTCAATTAGGATTTTACCTGCAGCATAGTGCACTATTCCTCTGCTGGTTTGCTTCTACAACGTGTTCTACATTATTATGCAAATTGGAATTAAGTGTCATAAGCATTCAATATTTAGTTTTTCAATCAAACTCATGGATGGTATTGTGTCTCTGGGCTCTTTGGATCACTGAAATCAATCTCAGACACCTGTGGTAATTCGTTTTTTTTTCGAGAAATGAAAATGAAAAGAAAATCCAATAGAAGAGGTACACAGTCTTGTTCCTTTAGATTTTTTTGGATTTTCTGTTTGTTTTTCGCTCTAAATGATATGTTGTATGTTTATGAGTCATGTCGTAGCTGGTTAGCCTAAGGCATGTTCATAAAAACTCCTCATATATGGATTTTTCCAGACGTCTATGGGAGAAATTAATGGGAAATGTATTTCCAGAACCGGAGGAGGGGCGGGACTGTTGAGGTCTATGGGAACAAGTAATTTTAGAGTATTTACATAGGTGATTACAGTGTGTTTATACATTCAGATGTTGTAGTTTTTTTTTATATCAAAATGTCATCAGATTTTAGGCTGGATAGTTATGATTGCGTAGATGGATTACTATATGCAGCCAGGCATCTGAATACTGTAGTAGTCAGTTCACCACCAGTAAATTATCTTGTCCTGAAGGCGAAATGTGATAAGTTTACTTAATGGATAGGACAGTTTCCATCTGATATACCAGAACTTTCTGAGAGTACATTATGTTCTCATGTAGGCCTTTGTTCTCCTCAGGATTATTGTCTAACCAAGGAAGACATTGTCCTGGGACTGAACTGTACACAGTAGGCATGGAAAACCACCATAGAATGTTATTATCTCAGTCAGACTGATGGAAGCACCTCTGTGTGCTGCCTACATATTCTACATTTCCAGATAAGTATCCATAGTGATTTGGATAGAAAGTGAAAAAGATGTCTGTTCAATTATCTGACATAATGACTAGAAGGTTGGAGTCTTGATGCTTAGGCAGATTTGTTTTGTGGCATCTGGCTTTAAAAAAGACAATTTCTGGTTATTGAAATACCAGCTATGACTTAACTGACCCCGGAGTGAATTGCTCAGGGGTCTGAATACTTGCATGGCTGTGTATGTAAATATTTTATACAGGAGTGTTCTATAGGGAGGAATAGTGTGAGTAATAATCCACATAAAAACTAGTGGCATCATGTGATATATTGGTTCTTTGCTCTAGCTATTTCACCATTAATTTCTGCAATAAAGGATTTCTAAATTAATTTAATATAAGGTCTGTGATTTGTGTATTTTACATCGACTCAGCGTTTTGATAAATGGTTGAATATCTCCAGGGCAATGTGACATTCAGCAATAACTTGTCTACCTCTGCCCTAATAATTTGTAGAGTGAATTTATGCGAATACGATGACAAACTTCACATTGTCCCGCCAAGATATTCTTCCCCATGTTCCTGTCAAGTAAATCAAAAATTGCCTGGAAAAAAAGATACATCTTTATGAAAGAACATGTTTTGACCCAAATAACCTGGTAAAGAAATGTAAAATCAGACCTTCCTCAGAAAATGTGTTTCAACAGTAGGGTTGATATAGGTCCAATCGAGGATATACTGTATCTCAATTCATAAAAACAAAGGCCCGGACAGGCCTAACTCTGTCAGACAGAATGACACTCAAACAGCCGTTATCCATGCCTACCTAAATGGGTCTTTAACCTCTTGTCCGGGGGACAAGCTTTTATTACAAACAAGCCCTCGACACTGACTTCTCTGGCACGCAATCACGCCTATGCCCACGAACCCACACGCACATTTCCCTGGCAATGACAATAACTGACACTATTAATCAGGGTACAACACAGCGTGGATGCGTTCATTTCTTGCTGAGCCTGTAAATAAGCAGCAGTGTGTGTGTGCTAGTGTGTGAGTGCTCGTGTGTGATTTCAGGTTAGTGTGTTTGTGTGTGTGGCTTTAATCAAATTCAATTCCGATGTTTCAAGGGTACCTGAACAATTTAAAACATCAATGCATGGAAATTGCATATGGATGCAGACTTTTCAACGCTGCCATAAATTCACCAAGTCTTCCAGAGTGTAAAGTGGACATTTCAGTAGGCCACAACCCATCCATCCCTATCACATCTCCAGAAGTGTCTTGCTGCTGGATCAAGGGGGGTAGGAGTTGTTCTTGTGTGTTACGATAGCATGCTGTAGTTAGTCACTTGTTTTTTTTACTGCGAAATGTGGGAAATGTTCAGGCCCCAATCCCTGACTCTCACTCGCTCCATTAAATGTCCACAGTAGTTGTTGGCTTATCAACATTTGCAGAAAGGCCAATGTAATTAAGTGTTGTGTATCATTGCATGTCTACTCCATTTGGTGACAGTAATGAGCAGCCACCTTCGCTTACGTTAGCCTTAACTAAGTCATTACCTCCACCTGCTATACACAGTAGCCCTTAATTACATGGCCTTTCCCCGTAGGTTGATAAGTCACAAACACACATATACCATTTTAGCCTGTTTATCATTTGTGCTTTTCAGTGTTGATATATGACATTCAGTAGATATGGAATCCCATGACTGCAAAGTCTGGGACTGAATAATAATTGGTATTATCTGTGTACGTGTGCGTGTGTGTGTGCGTGTGTGTGTGTGTGGATCTGTTGCATACTCATAATGCTCCTACGGCACATTCCCATAATTTTCTATTATTAGGCCCCGAATAAAAATGTTTCACATCTCACTAAGTAGCCTAAAGTTTGATTAAAGCTTAATCTGTCTTGCATATTAATCACACAGGCCTAATAATAAGCCATGAAGAATCCTTTACAGTGAGCTTATTTTGTCTGACTTGTGTTTGAGGATTAAAAAATATAAAATGTACCTGAGGCAATATTCTATGTGCAGGTGTAGGCAAACATTCACACAATGTATTGATGATAAGCTTATTCTGTGGCATGTATCCATCGGTAGCTACACTATACAGATGTTAAAAGAAAAATAATGAATTCATTAATAAAATGTTAAAAGCAGTGGCGGGCCGTGCATTTTACACCTAGGCCTTCACTATCTTCCCAAAATGAAAACGCATTATAATAACCTCACAATGACATTCTAGGGCTATATGTTATTGTCATTCGGCATATAATGCACCCCATATTCATAGTAAAGATAAGTTTATTCCACTCGATAAAGGTTATTTAACACGAGGCTCAACACCTATGAGACTTACAATACACTAATTGACCCGACACGACTGAAACCATAAGAATGTAACACTACGCATTATCAAACGCACATC
>JACXGM010012503.1:0-23999 GCA_016801145.1 Umbra pygmaea | reverse complement strand
TAATATTTACTACTTCTACTGTTGTACATTTTCCAGACCACTGCTTAGTACATAGCGTTTAGTATTACTATTACTATTGCCATTATTATTTTAAAACTCTTATATTGTTGTAATTCTTGTTTTTTAAGCCCACTGCATAGAATCGCCGTGCCATGTCAAAAAGAATTTCTCTGTATGGGATGATGTATGTTATTCGATGTACATGATAAATAAACTTGACTTGACTTGACAATTTCCATGATTTTCATTTATTAATGAAGTTAGACAGGTGCATAAATTTGGGCACACTCATGGTGTGGCCCCCATCCTCCCCTGACCTCAACCTTATTGAGAACCTCTGGAGCATCCTCAAGCAAAAGATCTATGAGGGTGGGAGGCAGTTTGCATCAAAACAGCAGCTCTGGGAGGCTATTCTGACATCCTGCAAAGAAATTCAAGCAGAAACTCTCCATAAACTCACAAGTTTTGTGAAGGTAATATCAAAGAAGGGGTCCTATGTTAACATGTAACTTGCCCTGTTAAGATGTGTTTGATTGTGAAATACTGTAGCTTTTGATTTCAGTAAAAAAAACTCCTAATGCTGCAATTTCAACAAATTACCATTTTCAGTTCTTTACAACCTATAAAATGTTTTGAAACTCTGTTGTGCATAATAATTTGGAACAGTGCATTTAGAGTTTTTTTATTTTTGAAAAAATACTGTTTTCATTGGGTGGTTTGTTCAATGAAATTTGACTTATACCCTAACGGTTGGTGACTTGAAAAGTATACTGATTGTCATTTGCATCGACCCTTTGGGAAAATCACTGTAAAATATAATTTGCATAATAATTTGGAACGTGGTGCAGACTAATAATATTGAATTTCGGCATTGTTCCCCTTTAATGAACAGTGATCTATCAAAGTCTGATCTTCAAAAGGCGTTTGTGGAAGTGTACCATGGCACAAAGAAGGTCTCTGAGGATCTCAGAAGAAGAGTTGTTGATGCATATAAAAGGTTGCAAATTCATCTTTACAGAGTTTGGACTGATAGTGTACCCAATGGAGGACATTGAAGACCATTGTTGCCCAAAGGAGTGGTCGACCAACAGAGATCACTCAAAGAGTAAGGCGTGTAATAGCCTGCGAGGTCACAAAGGAACCCAGGGTAACATCTAAGCAACTTAAGGCCACTCTCACATTAGCTAATTGCATTGTTCATGAATCCACCATCAGGAGTAAACTGAACAACAATGGTTTGCATGGCAGGGTTGCAAGGAGAAAGCCATTCCTCTCCAAAAAGAACATTTCTGTTCATCTGTAGTTTGCTCACAACAACATTGACAAACCAGAAGGCAATTAATAATAATAATAATATGTTTATTTTTTAAGGCGCCTATCAAGAACCCAAGGTCGCTTCACAGAACAATGCAAACAGTTAACGGACAACTGGACGGGCAGTCTGCTAATTATTAAAAGAAGCAAAAAAGCAGATGGAGACAACAGATGAAAATGACACAACATAAGTAGTGGAAGACTTAAAAATAGAATAATAGATAGTTATTTACTTAGTGTAGTGAAGATATGAGTTTTAAGTTGAGATTTGAAGGTCTGTAGGTTAGGGGAGGTACGAAGATCAGAGGGCAGGTTATTCCAAACCTTAGGGCCTACAACGCTAAAAGTCCTACCACCCACAGTAGAGCGTTTGAATTTGGGTACGACAAGCAGATTGTCAGTGCTAGATCTAAGGGTCCGGGCAGGAACATATGGTTGCACTAACTCAGCAAAATATTTAGGTGCGGGGCCGTGATAGGCTTTATAGACTAGGACTAACAGTTTAAACTGGATGTGATTGACCACAGGAAGCCAGTGAAGTTGTTAAAGGATAGGAGTGATATGTGCCGATTTTTTGTTAAATGTAAGGGCTCGAGCAGCAGACTTTTGTACTATTTGAAGGCGGTGTATAGCTTTGGTGGTTAGGCCACTATATAAGGAGTTGCAGTAATCCAGTCGGGAGGTTATAAATGCATTGATAACAGTTTCCGCATCTCCAGGGTTAAGAGAGTGGCGCAAACAAACAATATTCCGCAAGTGAAAGAAGCAGGATTTAACAATATGACTGATGTGTGAGTGAAAACATAACGAGGGGTCGAACAGAACTCCCAGATTCCCCACAGTTGTTGAAGGCCTAACCTTGACACCATCAATATCGATTAAAATGTCATGCCCGGGTAGACTCTGTGATGTAGGACCAATCAACAGGAGTTCAGTTTTCCCAGTATTAAGCTGTAAGAAGTTATCTGACATCCATGTTTTAAGTTCCTGAAGGCAGGAGACAACAGAAGTGGGTAGACAAACTGAGTTGGGTTTAACAGTGAAATATATTTGAGTATCATCAGCGTAACTATGTAAGTTGAGCCCATGTTGTCTGATGATCTGCCCTAGTGGCAACACATAGATAAGAAACAAAAGAGGACCAAGTACAGAACCCTGGGGTACACCATGAGAAACAGTGACAGTACGGGATCAACTGTCCCCTATCCTAACAAATTGCTGTCTATATGGAGACAGCAAATTGATGTCTATAATTGGAGAAATGTTTTGTGTATGAACAAGATCAACATATAACTTTTTGGTTTAATTGAGAAGCATTATATTTGGTGAAAGGAAAACACTGCATTTTAGCAAAAGAACCTTACTCCATCTGTGAAACATGGTGGTGGTAGTATCATGGTTTGGGCCTGTTTTGCTGCATCTGGGCCAGGATGGCCTGCCATTATTTATAGAATAATGAATTCTGAATTATACCAGTGAATTCGAAAGGAAAATGTCAGGACATCTGTCTGTGAACCTTATCTAAAAAGAAGGTGGGTTGTGTAGCAAGACAACAACCCTGAGCACAAAAGTTGTTCCACAAAAGTGTGGTTAAAGAAGAATAAAGTAAAGGTTTTGGAGTGGCCAAACCAAAGTCCTGAACTTTGTCTGATCGAAATGTTGTGAAAGGACCTGAAGCGAAGGGTTCACGTAAGGAAAACCACCAACATCCCAGAGATGAAGCTGTTCTGTATAGAGGAATGGGCTAAAATTCCTTCAAGGTGATGCGCAGGACTGATCAACAGTTACCAGAAACATTTAAAGCAAAGGTTCACATACTTTTGCCACACACAGACAATAATAAATAATATATTTAATTTAATTGATAATTTTCCTCAACTAATAAATGATCAAGTATAATATTTTTGTCTCATTTGTATATTTGGGTTCTCTTTATCTATTTTAGGCCTTGTTTGAAAACTTTATATTTTTGCAGACATGTAGAAAATACTAAAGGGTTCACAAATGTTCAAACACCACTGTATAATTGTGGTTGAGCATTTGATGGATTGTGCATGATAAGACACAGCAAATAGTCCTATGTGTCTGCTGGGTCATGGCTAACACCTGAGCATGAACCATTGGCTTAGGTCTGGCAAACAGAAGGAGGGGAAATGTCTGTACAGGCCATAAACCTGTCTCCCAGACCAACCGTAACCTTGGAAAACCTTGGGTACCATGCAGAGCACTGCCATGGTGGGAAAGCTTCACAGCGTCTTGGAAGAGCTGCCTAAACCCCTGCCAGGCTCCCCCTGCTTCCCTTAGAAACGTTGCTCTGTTTTGTTTGGACTGTACTGTTCAGATACACACAGAAATTATATCACGAGAGCTCTGTGTGTGTGTTTGCGCGTGTGAGCAAGTGTGTTTCTGCCCATTATCAAGGCGCATGCCATGGCATGGTCAGGTTTCCCACTCGAGATTTTTCCACACATATGCTCTACATTAACCTTTCCCGTTGTATAACAGAGCAACTCTCCATTCTTTCCGTCGATCATTTTTATATTCTGTTTCAATTGCTCTGATGTGTAAAGAAATCTAATGTGAATGGTTATTCTGCATAAAGAGTTATGGAAAGTTTAAGGTGGAGGATGTGTGGTTTAAAGTTGAGGCAGTGAGGTTTAAGCTTTGGGGCTATGACATTTAAGGTTTAGGCAATGTGGTTTAAGGTTAAGTTTGTGTGGTTTAAGGAGGAGCCTTTGTGGTTCAAGAATAATGCTGTGTATCTACATGTTGTGGCTGTGGTTTAAGGTGGAGGCAGTTGTGGTTTAAGTTTAAGGATATGTGTGTGTTTGTTACTCTTTGAAAATTGAAGGAGCTACATGTAGGATATGTAGGATGTTAATATCTGAAAATATTCATAACATACAAACGTGTGACACATTAAAGACAACCTGAGTGGAGGGACATAATGAATAAAGATGCTGTAGGAACAACGTTTTGGGTCCAGTTGTCCACTTAGTGGGCTCCCTGCAAATCATTTCAAAGGTGTTCTGATGGGGGCGGTCACTTCCTGGATGATAGTGTCCCCATGCACAGGACACAAGGGGTAACGGAATGGTTTGATGAGTGTGAAATTTAGTATGAGCAGGATGTGTCAGCAGCATAGCGTCCTGTACTCCACTGTTGGTTTGCTTCTGAATCTAAGCAGGGTCAGGCCTGGTTTGGAGACCAATGCTGCTGGAAGGGGTGTTGGAGGGCGTGTTGGAGGGCCAGTAGGGGGCAAGCCTCCCTCTGGTTTAAATATATTTCCCAGTGACCCAGGGCAGTGAGGGGGACATCTGCCCTGCGTAGGGTGCCATCTTTCGGATAGGATGTTAAACGGGTGTGGTCACTTAAAATCCCATAGCACTAGCGTAAGAATCTGCCCTTAATACCATCATGGTATCCTAATCATTCTCAGCTTTCAATTGGCTCATTCATCCCCTTCCCTCCCCCCACTTCTCCATAGACCGTTGCTGTAAATGAAAAGCAGTTCTCAGTCAACTTGCCTGGAAAAACAAAGGTCAACCAACAAACCAACCATCCTTACTGATCAGAGGACCCCCTTTGTGTCCATTGTAATGAAGGACCTCACTACACTACATAAGGTGAAGCTCAGGACCAGCGTCTATCACTGCAGACGGATGGGCTGTGCGAATGGCTAAACAAGACAATAAAGAGCATGATACGCAGTGTCGTGGACAGGGATGGAAAGTACTGGGACATGCTACTACCCCAACTAATGTTCATACTGAGGGAAGACCTCCAGGCTTTTTATCTAACTGCACCACGTTAAGTTTTTTTCTCTCTACTTTCGGTACCAAACGGGTCTCTCCGATCCGAAAGGACATGGGTCTGTTTGTATCTTTTTTGGTCTCTTTGTTATCAGGTCCATTCGGAACGGATCTCCATTTTTGAAATGGAGAAACTGCATTTTCGGAACGGGTCCAAAAGTGCAGACCTATACTTGCACTGCCTCAATGCCATTTCCAGGTTTGACACCTACCTGATGCCAATGGTCGACGAGTAGATTGAGTGCCTGGGGAAGGGCCAGTACATCACCCTTGGCCTTTTTCTTTTTTTTTACCTTTATTTAACCAGGTAAGTTGACTAAGAACAATTTCTTATTTACAGCAACAACCTGGGAGCAATTAGGGTAAAGTGTGTTGCCCAAGGACACAACGACATTTGGCTCAGTCGGGAATCAAACTGGCAACCTTCTGACTACAGGTCTGACTCCCTACCCACTGAGCCATCTGCGCCTCACCAAGGGATATTTGCAGGTGCCTCTGGCTCCAGAAGACCATCCTAAAACCACTATCGCCACATGGAGGGACACTTTCAACATGTGTGCCAGCTCTTTAGACTATACACAGCCACCTTCCAACAACTGATGGACACTGTTACGCCCCACCAGTCCTACACGGCCACCTATATCGATGACATTGTCATACATTACGATTGAGAAGAATACCTGCAGCAGCTGAGCTCTGTTCGCACCAGTCTAGAAAAGGCAGGATTGATGTCATACCAAAAAAACTGGTCACCTGGGGTTGGATGAGGCATTGAGGCAGAGTCCTTGGCTACATCATCAGCAACAGGATAATCAAACGCCAGGGGGAGAAGACAAAGGACATACAGGAGTGGCCACAGCCCAGGATGCCCCAACATAGCCGTCCGTACAACAGCTGGCAGAAGAAAATACAGTCCCTTAATATAAGATTTGTCTCTGGTCTCCTGATTTTACCCATCCCATGGGATTTCCAGTGAACCTGTCACAGTCGCAAAAATTCAATCAAAGTCATCTAGTTTTGAGAAAAATATGGGAAATAGTCTTTAATGAATTAGAGAAATAATAAGAATGAGCTAACTGGGTAAAGAGGTAACAGGTACTGTAACAGGTAGTAACAGGAGAGTAACAGGTACTGTTAGAGATGGTGTCTGAGTGACAGAATGTAAGAGTTTATTTGGACTGGCTACTCATGAGATGATCCATGACAGATCAGCAGGATTTACAGTCAAGCCATCGAAAAACTTAATAGAACTTAATGTTGTTACTGGCAAAATATTCCCATTCGAATTCCCAGCTGGTCCTTTTGCCCAAGAAACCGCTTTCAGCAACTGTGTCTAACTTTGAAATTGCATGATTTTCTATGCGTAACCCATTTTATATTAGATTGCTTGACATCACAACAACGGCCCCTGGGTTTATATAAAAATATTTTTCTGCATGCTTCTTCGGATCCTGCAATCTATATCGCATTATGCCTCCGGAACCACTATATACAGTGCTAACAATGCTTTTGGTTTGAACTGTGTGTTTCTCTGCTGGTGATGTCAGCTGTTATTACATTCCCGTGTTTCCTTCTACCTGGTGAAATATTAAAGTGTCATGATTTCAGGGTGAATTAAAATGTGTTTTAAAACCCGACTCGATCCAGCAAACTCTGATTAACATCACTCCGGGGGCTTTTCTTGATATCTCTTTACTCATGGACAATATCACTACTGGTCACACACATCCAAAGAATTACACTCACAGACATGGTGTCAGACTGCACACATATGGGTAAAGTACATAAGTAATTCTGTTGTTTTGGTAACCACCTGCATTACATGGGTGCACGTGCTCACATTACACAGCATGTTTTCACCTGGAGTTGGGTTTTAGGTTTTCGACAGCCAGGTGTGTGCCGCTGGACGTGCTGGAAGACCACCGGTTGTTGACCACATCATCATACGAAGCGCTGTGGACCATGTAGCCTGGAAGTCAAAGGTCAAGGTCACTAGATGTTACAGCAAATAAATTGACAGAACATGGAGGCTTTTGTAGCCAAAAGTAAAAGCAGCCTGACATTAGAGAGAATATTTGCATTCGGGAAATGTGTACATAGAGCCAGGAGAATGATCCCAACTCATTTTAGTAGGATCAGTGGCTTTATACTTCAGACAACCAAATAAAGTTCATTGTAGATCAGCCAACCACAACCGATAGCATGCCAATATTTTGTTTGGCTTCTCCTCTCTAACACATGGGAGGGTAATCCTCCATAAATCCCAGGTCTGATGTGCGTCCCAAGGTCATAGGAAGCTCAGATCATGCCACTTTGCCAGGGCGAACTCAATGACAGCCGTGCCTCCAGTCAATTCAAGCTCTTGTGTTTCTTTTCAATGTTTAAGGGCCTAATATTTCTGTTGGAGTCTTGCCAACACTGCAGGCTCAAGAAGGGGAGGAACAGGAGGAGTAGGTGACTGCTACCAAAGACACCACTCCCTTTTCAATGTTGTGCTTTCTTCTTTCTCTCTGTTTTTGATTATAATACATAGCAATATTTAAATAGAAATGTGTAGGCATGTTCATGCTTTATTGGAAAGAGACTGTGGGGAATGATAGAGGATAGATTTTTAGCTGACAGAACAGGGCGACAGGCTGGAATCCACGTTGCAGTACTACAGTGGCCTTGACCACTGGACCTCTGGAGTCCACTTTTACATTGATCTCCCACTAAATGTTATAAACCAGAAGTGTGGAATATTTCTCTCTCACTCTGGCTTATTTTCTTTCATTCCTCTGTCCGCTGGTCATATTTCTGACAACTGAGGAAAGCCAGGAATATCTGTAGAAGATGCTAACAAACAAACCAGTGATTATACTAAAGAGGAGTTGACAAACAACAGGAGAGCCATATGTTGTTCCTCCACATCTGGAAAACCGCGTGAGAGAGAAAGAGAGCCAGATATAGGAAAGAAGGTGAGGTGATTCTGGGGGCTTGGGCGAGGGGGGTTGGAGAGATTAACAGAGAAAAGGATGAAGACAAAATGACACAAGCATCATGAATTCCAGGCAAGAGAAGTGGAGTTATGGATGTGCAACATCTGGAAAAACACAAGATCCTGTAGAAAGAGAGACATTGGATAGAGCAAATGACGGAGTGGTGGAAGAATTGGAAAGATGAAGGGAGCAAGAAAGAAGCAGGATGGATGAAGAAAACCACTGCACAGACGTTGGGTGCAAAATGTAAGAGATGGAAAGAGAGATTGCTGTGTGTCTGCAATAGCGAAAAACATATATCTGTTTTAGACATCAGAGAAAAGCCCACTCCAGGACGAGGGACGTTTAATAGCCAGCCAAAGACAGCACACAGTGTCATCCTGGCTAACTAAATCCCTATCCCTGACAAAAGCTCTGTCCTCACAACACAACAGATCCCTCTATCTCCAGATAAGAGTCACTCTGTTGTTGACACTGATGCTGGGTTGAGGTTAAGCAATTACACAAGTCAAAACTCTGTTAATGATTTGTAAAACATTGAGGTTTGGCAAATTCCCAAATTCCACATGACAGTGAACTTGTACAGTACATGCATAACAAATGGGTCCAGAAAGAAACACTGAAGTCAGGCCAATGCTGGGATTCATTTTAACCAGCCATAGCTACGCTTACTAGTGATGGGCAAATAAACCTTCATTGCTGTTCTTCTAGTAACAGGATATAATGCTGGCAGCACTAACTCAGATTTACTTTTCACAAATCACAAATTTCACATTGAAATTTAACATGTTGCAAAATAATTTTGAAAAATAAAATCCTGAGTGCTGCTAGCATCGTTTGCTGCTGGAAGAACAGCATTGAAGGTTAATTTGCCCATCACTAATGTCTACGCAATTTATTTACAATATTTATACATTACCCAGACACATCTATTTGTGAAGGGTGTCACCCACATTTCGATTGCATAGGTTTGTTGGTACACTACCCAAGAATAATCATATGGAATTCAGTCATATGGAAAAAAGCTAATGTATAAGTAGCACAATGAAGTTTCATTGAATTAAGCCTGAAGTTCAGGGCCTTATCTTGTACCCAGCGCAAATTGACTTTTTACACCGACGCATGTATCATTCCTATTTTGCACCCAATGCACAGTGAACTTTTCCTTCCACAGACGCGCGTCTGTAAATTAGGGAATGAACTTGCACTCCCTGGGGCACTTCAGCGAGAAGAGGATGTGTGTACTGGGGCAAATGTTCCCTGGTGCTATTTTGTAGAAAACAATTCCACCACAGACCAGGAAAAACCTAGTCTAAAGATGGTGGCGCGTTATTCAGATGCTATTTTAAGGGCGCATGCTTGGCCATAATGTAATAATGTACGCGCATACACTTTGCTTCTCTCATCTACACAGACAGAGCAGTTCCCATTTTTGCAAAACATACATAATTACAAGGAAATATATCTCCACAAGAGGGAAATCATTGTGGTGTCCATCAAGATGTGAAAAAATAGGCATAAATCTAGTGTACACATTTTCCCAAATTATTCAGGCTGAATTATTCACAATGATATACATCAACCCCAAGGGAACCGATTAAATCAACATACAAGTCATTTGTGATGCTAATAGTAAAATCACCCATGTCTTTGCGAATTACCCTGGCTCCAGCCACAACTAATTTATGCTGGCAAACTGCAATCTTCAAGGGGAATCCCCCCTTCAATGGGTGGCTGTGAAGGGGACAATAGTTATCCATTAAAGACATGGCTGATGACACCATTTATGATGCCAGCCACAGTGTGTGAACTGCTGTTTAATTGAAAACACAAACAAATACGCAGTGTAATTAAACAAACATTCAGCATACTGAAAATATATTTCAGGTCTTTAAATAGGACAGGAGGCACTTTATAGTACAGTCCTCAAAAAGTTGCAGGATTCTTTGTGGCTTGTTGTATTTCACAAAACATTTCCATGAATGATGATTGTGTTGATGACATAAATGAGGAAATATTAGAGGACTTAAGGAGACGTGATGTTGAAATGCATGTCCCGTTGCCACTTAACCCAAATTCTCCAGCAGCAGAATGGGAGGATAGCTTATTTGACAGAAGAGCTGCTGCATTGTCTAAAGTGAGGCATGCAAATTAATCTCGGTCTAATGTTAGACTACATTGCAAAAATATCACCATCGATTCATAACCTCAGGATTCAGTGGGAGTGAGCTCAAAACATTGGAAAGTGTATCTTTGTGACATTTCTTTATTTACATTTTGTAAAAAATAAAAATCAATAGCAATCCCGTTATAATTGCAATCCGCCATGGAATAACCGTGCCTGCTCTTAAAGCCACTTTACTGAAGTGTAATATTTTTTTTTTTATTTAACCTTTATTTAACCAGGTAAGTTGACTAAGAACAATTTCTTATTTACAGCAACGACCTGGGAGCAATTAGGGTAAAGTGTCTTGCCCAAGGACACAACAGCATTTTTTGGCTCAGTCGGGAATCAAACTGGCAACCTTCTGACTACAGGTCTGACTCCGTACCCACTGAGCCATCTGCGCCCCTAAGTGTATAAACTAAAGTTATTTTCCTGTCAGACCTTGAATTTATATTGAAGCAAACCAGTGGAACTTGAATAATAGTGATTTTAATCATTTTAAATATTTTTTAAATTGCACACCTATATTTGCAGTACTTTTCAGCTTCTCGTAAAAAATAAAATAAAAATTGTTAAAGTCATTTTTACAGTACTGTATGACCAATCTCGCTGGTCACCCTGTGTGACTTTGAGGTTTGCTCACCTGAAACCATGTCGTCCTTCAGAGGGATGGCCCAGTCCAGAATCACAAATGAGTGACAGCCCTCCATTGCGACCACAGTGATATTGTGGGGTTTGCTTTTGGGTGGCTGTTTGTGACTGTTTGCCTGACTGTCTTTATTCATCAGGTTTTCCAAGACGTCCACCTGTAGATATTCCAGAGCCTCTGTCAGTGAGCACGGAGCACCCGGATCCTTCTTGATGAAGTTCACATAGGGAGCTAGAGGGAGAAATGGGAAGTTGGAATACTATGATTTTCTTTGGATTATATTGTTGTCAATTCAATAAGGTAATGTCTTAACATCTGTGGGTGTACAGTATACTCCCATTTTACAATATTTCCAACAAACAACTTGATTTATAAAACAGTCTAACAACTCCCTCGATTTGTAAAGAACTCAGGATTTAAGTAACATCCCTGCAATGCATCATGGTCCTGTGGGTGTAATTAGGATGTCCCATTTGCTGGGTTTACAGGTCATGGGAGATGTTTAGTTCCACATGTACTCTGGTCAGGGTGAGTTTCTATCTATGCGTCTGTATTTCATTCTCTTTCTGTAGGAAATAGTGCCAGCTGGATCCATACACAGCTGTGAACACTTCCAGAAACCCCAGAATTCCCAGTCTGATTTGCCTGTCGATGGGAACAAGAAAGACATCTGTAGTGTAGTCCCATGCCAACATGACTAGACGTGTCAAAGTCCTTAGTGGCTTGTATGACCCCATTCAATCTGTGAAGATTCACCTTATAGTGAATTTGCCACTTAAAGGGAAAACTTCTGTGTTTACTGAGATCACGTTTATGTTTATAGCATGTTGGTTTATTCGGAAATGTAGGTGAAAATGTCAACCACTCAAATGCTGATTAAAAGCAGACAAATTGGATGTAAACTAATAGAGTTGAATGAATTTGACTCATATAATAACTTCCTTACAGACCATTCTGTCTGGTATACATTCTTTACATTCACTGATGTGTCTGTGCCTGTATGTTATTTTCTACACATGTATTCTCATCTGTTCCAACATGGAATATTTTATGTAGTTGAACATGTGTCTCCTATAATCCCTCTAAATCTGCCTTTTGATCTTTTACATTCCCGAGAAAGCAGATGCAGAGCTTCTGCTGCGAACTTACACTCCACTTTTAACACCATTGACATTCATCAAAAGTTCTGTGTGCATTTTCAGGCAAATTACTGTACAATACTGTGTCAAATCTTTAGGCCACTTTTGAAATGTGTTATTCATCTAGTGTATTTGCACCAACCATACATCTCAGAATTTCTCCCTTATTACGTTCTCAGAAAACTATTTTAAAAACCTGAATTACGTTATATGCCAACATATTTACGTTTTTGTACGTTTGAACTGCACGTTTCATTATTCGGCTATATTTGTACTTCAATGTCGTTGCTCCGGTACATTTCGTTTAGTGGATTTATTCAAGAACATTCCACACATTCCGTAGCGTTCGAAATTATATTGCAACATTTACAGTTAAGGTTAGGTAGGAGGATACTAACGGGTAAGGTTAGGCATGAGGTTACTAACGGTTAAGGTTAGGCATGAGGTTACTAACGGTTAAGGTTAGATATGACGTTACTGAGGTTAAGGTTAGAATTACGGTTAGGGTTAACATTACAAAAAACGATAATCGCGTGTCTGCATGACGCAAGCAATGTAGAAGAAAACACACATAAAGTGCCGGTCTGGATTTGAACCCGCAAACACTGGCATGCAAGTCGCGGATTTATACCCGCGTTCACCTTCCCCGACCTTCACCCTAGCAAAAACTACGCTATTTACATGCTATGTCATGATCTCCATATGTTCATACTTAACGTTATTTGAGTGTTCAATTTAGTTCCCTACAAACGTAATTGACCCTCTCATACGTTCATATTTCACAAATTTCGGTTTTACAAAATAGTTCCCTCAGAACGTATTTCATGTGATTTACCTTGTTCTGCACATAACCCCACTATATAACATTACAATAAATACAAATTACCATTTATACAATAACAGTTAACCAAGATTTTTGTGTATTGTGAGATGGCTACAAGAAGTGTCATAAAGACATTTGATTAAACAGGGCAAATCCAACAGAAATTGTTTCTTGAGGGACAAAAGTCCAGTGAAGTGCTAAAATAGCATTTGACTTTCAACGGGGCAGTGCAAAGCGTTACTCGGGGTGAACAGGTGAGCAGTCTGACATGCCTTTACTGTATATGTCACTCTGTGGTGGCTCCATGTGTAGACAAGGCACCTCAATTGTAGCTGTATAGTTGATGGATGTGTGTCCTCCTACTGTAGTCAATAAGTAAGGCCTTAAATGATGAAGGAGCAGTGGAAAAAGAATCTGACCAAATTGGAGACGTGATTAAAGGAAACATATGGTCGACCTTTGACTATCCTGCACTTGCTGTGAATTTGCCAATATGGCGAGGTCAAAGGGGAAGTGGACATTACAAATTGGATGGGGAGAAAGAAAGAGTAGCACAATGCTTTTTGGCTGTTTGGTAAATTGTAGTTGGTAATACAGTTACTTATCCTGCATTTTCAGCTCTTTTAAGGTCTTAACCAACTCTGTTATAAATCTACATGATTCTCAGCTTCATACAAAATAGACAAAGAAAGCAAGAGAAAGAAAGCGAGAAAGAAAATGAGAGAAACCTCCAGAGAGAGGTATGTTGGATGTCAGAAAGCTGGCGGCTGTGTTGGATTGGATATATTAACCTAATAAAAAGGAGAAGATGTTTGGCCATCAGGGGACTGCTTTCCTCACTGCTGACATCAGCACGTTCACAGGTTTTCACAAGGATATGATGAGCCTCTATTTTTTCAGTAGCATGTAGGCTAAATAGGTGTTCTGACCAAGAAAAGCTAAAATGAGTAGACGTAGACAGAAAATGCCATTTCCAATATTTAATGTACATTTAATTACATTATGTCTCCAAAATTAACCAAGGAATATAAACCAAACCCAATTAAACGTTATACTGCTGTTTATCAAAAATGGCAGCTTTCCATGTTAAGCTTTCCCCATAAATAAGCATTTAAGGCAGCTGACCACTCCATTTCCCTGATTGCCTCCCTGTCTGGAAGATAGCAGTTCAGATAAAAGTTGATAAAAAAATAGGAACAGTTCTCTGGGAACTCAAGCAGTAGACATCTACCCACTATTCTAGCCTAATACCAACCAGGTGAAGCTTTGATTGAATGTCTCCCCTGAAAGGTTTCATTCTAGCTGGAAACATACCCTGGCTTCTCTGCAGCTACAAAACATCCTTGAGATTTGAGCTCCTTCTCACAAGCTGCAGCGTGACAAGGAGCAGCTCACAACCGATGGACAGGCTGCTCAGTTTCCTCGTAGTTTGCTATCTATTTGTAACACTAGAGGATGTTCTTCCTCCAAAACAATTATCAGCCATAATCCGCGAGCAAAAAGGATGATTAATAATTATTTTGAAAACTTATAATCGGCCGATCAATTTTCCGACCTCTAGTTGAAAACTCCAATAAGCATTTTGCTCTGGCAGGTCATGCTTTCCATCTTTCAACTAACAGCCCTTCACCCTCCGCAGCATCCTGCTGAAGTACCCCACATTTATCCTTTGCATATATCCAGACAGCCGATGTTCTGAGGGAGCTGCAAAATCTCGACCCCATCAAATCTGCTAGAATAGACAATCTGGACCCTTCCTTCCTAAAACTGTCTGCCTTAACTATCGATACTCCCATCACCAGCCTTTTCAACCTTTCTTTTAATTCATCCGAGATCCCTAAAGATTGGAAAGCTGCTGCAGTAATCCCCCTTTTCAAAGACCCAAACTGCTACAGACCGAGCTCCATCCAGCCCTGCCTCTCAAAAGCCTTATTAATAAACAAATGATCAACCATTTTGAATGCACCTCAGCCTAAATGACATCATAATTGCCATTGACCAAGGAAGATACTGTGCAGCAGTCTTCATTGACCTGGCCAAGGCCTTCGACTCTGTCAATAACAACATCCTCGTTGGCAGATTAAAGAGCCTGGGTTTTTCAAAGAACTGCCTTTCACAGTATTATCACAAATTATTTTTCTGACAGATTCCAGTGTGTTAAGTCGGAGGGCCGGGTGTCCAGACCTCTGGCTGTCTCTATGGGGGTGCCTCATGGTTCAATTCTCGGGTGACTCTATTTTCTGTGTATATCAATGATGTCGCTCTTGCTGCAGGCGACTCTATAATCCACCTCTTTGCAAATGACACCATTCTCTATAGGCCGGGCTCCAAGAAAGCTATGATAATATACAACATTCCTTCCGTGGCCTCCAATTACTTTCAAATTCTTGTAAAACTAAATGTATGCTCTACAACCAATCACACTTTGCACCTGCCTACCCAAAATGCATCACCACTCTTGACTGGTCATATTCTATTCTAATATGTAGACAACTAAAAATACCTAGGGGTCTGGTTAGACTCTTCACTCTCTTTCCAGACCCACATCAACCAGCTCCATTCCAAAATTAAGTTTTAAGATTGGCTTTCTATTCCCTAATAAAGCCTCCTGCAGCCTTCCTGCCAAACATGCCCCTGTGAAAATGACCATCCTCCCAATACTAGGCTCTGGTGAAGTAATTTACAGATCTGCCTCAAACTCTCTCCTTAAGAAATGTTATGTTGTCACCAATGCTCCATGTAACACCCATCACTGCAACCTCTATATGCTTATTGAGACATTGAAAATCAAAAATGCAATTTTTTAGGATGTAGCCTATTTGTTTTCATTTAAATAGTTTATTTAGCTTCATAATGAAACTGATTACTATATTGTATTATTTCAAATATGGAACAGGGGCAGCCTTTATTGCTGTGGTGTGTAGTTGTAGACAGTAGCAATATATGTTGAAGTAAAACCAAAGAAAATCTCTGTTGTTGCTTCAATAACATTTTTAGATTTTCATCCACTAACGCTCCAAGTGCAGCACTGCAAAAACCATGTTGACGGTGCTACAGTATGACGTCACGCTCTCACGAAGCGTCCGGTGTAGTTTTGCGGAGAGAGGCTGCTTGTGAAGAGACAAGACTGCATCTGTGTGTGGGAAGAACTGCAGCAGTAATGTGTAGATAAGGATGCAGAGGTCTGTTCATAGCTGGCAGTGGAAGTATTACCCAATGAGGATCTTTCTTCATTATGAGTACAGATTTAACTCAGATAAATTTAAAAAAGTACATTATCCATACCGGATACTTGTTTCAGCCAAGTTACTTGCACATTCCTACCACTAACCCTGCCTGATTGGCAGATCCACAACCCCTTGGACAGATCTGTGGGATGGCGACGGGCGCTCACATGGATACATACAACCACATGTCGTCCAGCTGCCAATTCTTTTCAAACTGCTCATCCAACACTGATGACTTTAGTCAGATCATGCACGGGATGATAACGTTTATCAACTATACTTCCGTGATTGCACTTACAGGCGCCCGATATGCACACAAGGAGTCACTGGATAGCAATGTGACAGGATAGATAATCTGATTTATTTAACCCAAATCCAGGGCAGCGCTATACCAATTTGCGCTGCCTTGTGCAGGAGGTCCGGGGAAAGTCAGGCTCAAACCACCATGGTCAGGCTCAAACCACTGACTATCATGATGTAGACTGTCCTGAAATGCAGCAACTTAGCCCAGACTGTCCTGAAATGCAGCAACTTAGCCCACTATGCCACCATTGTCATTCTGTCTTAACTGAGGTCTTAAATTAACATTGTGAGTGTTAAATCAAAACACCCTTGTGTAACAGAACCCCAGTGTTGGTGTTAAAAACAGTGTTAGTTGTCAAAAGTCAAGGTCAAGGTCATTTTATTTGTATAGCGCATTTACAACAGCCACTAGGCTGACCAAAGTGCTTTACAGAAAAGTAATACATCTTTTCAAAAAACACTAAAAAACACTCAAAATACTTTGCCCAGAATGCTTTGTTGCAAGTTGATATTCATAATAGTTTGTTTTAATGTTTTCTGCTTCATGCATTCATGAATTGATTACTTTATGTTTAATTATTAAATACAAATCATCTTTCATTTTCAAACCTAATAAAAACTGTTAATGGTTTTATGTATTGCAACCATTACTGAGATGAGTGTTCTCATCGATGTAGTTTTGCTAGTCTTGTTCAGTTTGTATTTCACCATTATTTTGAATGCAGGTTGTAAGTAATACAATTACAACTGTTGGATATCCTTTAAGTTGTATTCCAATTTGTAACATTAAAGAATCTGTCATGTTTACTAGGCATGCTGGGATATATGCAAATGTGACAAACTGACACAAATGCATTTCATATTTTATATGTAAAGTACAGGTCAGTTGACACCAGTGTTGGGTGAAATATATTAATGTTAACTCCAGTGTAGAGTGAAATTACATATCTGTTCACTCTGGTTTAGAGAGTACTCTGTATAGGTTTAGGGTAACTATCTAAATGTGATTTTGTTTACACAATTGAAAGTGTGACATTCACACAGTGTAGTCACTCGAAAAGTGTTCAAATTTACTCCACAACAAGTTTGGTTATCAGTCTGGATTTTGCTGTGTAGGTACAAATTGAACAATGATCTGTCACAGAGTAATTTCAAAAATAATTCACAATTATCACACAATATGCACAAACACAAAAGATATATGCTAGCTAGCCAGCTAGCTAGTTAGTGCCCATCAACACCTGTGACGACTCTGATCTTACCTCGAGTGCTACTCCCGAGGTGAGTGACTTCATCTTGAGCTAGCTAGTTAGCTAGCTATTTAACTACTGTAACTTGACCGATACAATCAGTCAGTAAATCCTTCGAAATTGATCGACAGCTATATTGAGTGCCTGCTTTGCCCAAGTCAATGCCTTCAGCTAGGTAGCTTTTTCAATCTAATGATACTTTCCATTAATAATTCTCACCAATTCGATTGACAGGTATATCACTTACCTAGCTCCAATTCATACAGACTGAGCAATATTCTATCAATTATTATTTTAAATTTTACATCACATTCATCTAAGTGTATACACAAACAAATACAATGTATCTAATGCTAATCGGCTACAGGCGGGTTGAGTGACTACGTGTTTTGCCCCAAGAGCAAAACAGTATTTAGATCAGCAATGTTTAGTAAGTGTTTGTCTTGGCACGCTGTGTTCTTTTGCCGCTATGCATAATGCCCCTTGTTATGACCAAACATCTCCATCTTTGTTTCATCAGTCCACAGCACCTTCTTTCAAAATGAAGCTGGCTTCTCCAAATGTGTTTGCATACCTCAAGCGACTCTGTTTGTGGCATGTGTGCAGAAAAGGCTTCATCCGCATCACTCTCTCGTAAAGCTTCTCCTTGTGCAAAGTGCGCTGAAATGTTGAATGATGCACAGTGACACCATCTGCAGCAAGATGATGTTGTAGGTCTTTCAAGGTGGTCAATGGGCTGTTTTTGACCGTTCTCACCTTTGCCTCTCCGATATTTCATTTGGCCTGCTACTTCTGGCCTTAGACACTGACAGTTTAAATCTTTTTGATAGCTTTTTGTAGCCTTCTTTTTTTTCAGGTAATTTGAGAGTTGTTTTGAGGCCCCCATGTTGCCACTCTTCAGAGGAGAGTCAAAGTGAACAACAACTTGCAATTGGCCACCTTCAATACCTTTTCCCATGATTGGATGCACTTGTCTATGACGTTCAAGGCTTAATGAGCTCAACAAACCAATTGTGTTCCAATTAATCAGTGCTAGCTAGTTACAAGTATTAAAGTCAACAAAATGACAAGGGTGCCCAAATTTATGCACCTGTCAAATTTTTTTTTGACGCATATTGCACATTTTCTGTTCATCCGATGAACCTCATTTCACTACTGAAATATTACTGTGTCCTTTAGTTATTTGATAGATCAAAAATAAATTGCTGACCCAAACACCCAATTATTTATAAATTAAAATAATGAAAATGTGTTTCTATATTCAATGATTTGCATGGTGTTATGGTTTTGTCTTGTAATACGTGTAATGCCCCTTTAATTTTTGACAGCTCCTCAAGTTCCGCAGTAGCTAGGATAAGGTAGGTTGGGATGGTAGCTTGGAGCTCTGTTGATTACTGGTAATTACGTTCAGCCGTGTTCTATTAGTTAGGTAGCTTCCAGCATAAAAGCACTGCCTAAATGTAGGGAGCTGTCGGTGATTGATTATCTGTTGCCTTTGGTTTAACTTACGTTGTGGTTGAAGTCAGTCCTGGAACTAAGTTGGTGCTGTGAAAAGTGAGTCCTGTTAGTTTGTAGTTTATGTGAATTTCTGTTATATTCATGTTTAGCTATCAGCATCCCGTGCTGCTGCAAAGAGCACGTAGGCTGAATATTGTAGATAGATGTGCACCTCACTATCTGCGTACCCTGCAACCAGGGGTTAAACTGGGATTTGTTAGTGGGGAGGGGGGTCCGTGGCGTTTTTGAAATAAATGTTCTTGAAAAATAAACAATTAAATGGCATTTTCTGAGTTATGTGCAAAGTGTCACATTCCCCAGTTCCTCTTCCCTGGGAACTACAGCTTCCCTATTCTTGGCCACTCAGAACTACATTTCCCATAACCCGGACTCAATTATCCAAATTCAGTACACCTGCTCTCACTCACTCATATATAAGACACACACACTCCATTGCCTCTTTGCGAGGTATTGTGAGTATTATTCTTCTCCATTCTGAGCATTCCATTACGTTATTGATATTCCGGTTTGAGCTTTGCCTTGTTTATATATTGTTCTTCCTTGGATTATCCTATGTACCTTAGCCTGTGTTCTGATATTGTTATTCTAGCCTGACCCCTGCATTGTTTACCTTTATAATTTGGATTTCACATTTCATACAAATTCTTCCCATAATGGCTGGTATGAAAACACCTCAGTAGTAGTCTGCCTTTTCTTACAGGCCAGGTGCTCTGAAGATCTCCTCCTTGCTACATGTAACAAAGAATCAAATGTATTCCTTATGGGCAATGGTTATTTATACTCGCCTTTACCTGGTCATATAGGTTTTAATTAAAAACTTCCCAAAACGGATTAACCCAGCCTTGTACTTTTACTTTGGACTATTTACAATGCTGAACATTTGACACAATGTGTTAGAGCACTATTACAGTTTTTCTTGATTGCTTTGACCTGTTTAAAGAAACTGGGATCCGCTTGGTTTTCATCATCACTGTCTCAGCATAGCAGAAGACACCTCTTTCAAATGTGTTAACCCTTTCTCATTGGATTGACACATTTTCCCCACCCTTTTGCAGAACAGTTAACACGGATGTCATTCAAGCAGTACAAACTCCATTGTTTTAGCTATAGTAACCAAACAGAAACCATCTGTTCCTAACTATTAGAAACTATCTACATCAGTATGTAATCACTGAAGCACCTGTTTGAAACTCCTTCACACAAATCTTCAATAAACAATCAGTCTGCAGGCCCTAAAAAGTTCAGCATCTGTGTTGTTCTTTGCCAACATGGATGGAAGAGGTCTAAGGCTTGATGAGAGTGAGAGGAAGAGGGGTCAGAGGAGTCTGAGTGCGAGGTGGAGGGTGGAGGTATAGTTAGAAGGTTTCTGATGAAATTCAGGCAACTGTTATTGATCACATTATCAATCATGGCCTTTCACTTAGAGAGGCTGGACAAAGAGTCCGACCTGTTCTGAACAGAAACACTGTCGCATCCATTGTCTGCATTTTTCCATAGCAAAACTGGTAATGTTGCTGTACAGTATATACAGAAATATCTTCAGTGATAAACTTTATGTAATTGTCCCCTCATTCTTATTACATGTGTTCTTTCTAGAATCCAAAGGCTACCATTCTCTGGTGGTAGAGGGAGGTAGCCGTTGTGAACATGGTTGTGGCAAACAATGCCAAAAGGCTGGGTGAATATTTACAGTATTTCAGTTTTCAGCCACAGTTGGAAAATAAGAATCAATGGAGTCAATAGAATTTGCATCAAAGCATTTCTGATTCTGGATCCAATTCTTTGCAACAAGGCAAATTTGAGAACAAATGGCACTGGCATGAAAGCTATGTACAGTAATAGACTACAATGACAAGCAATGGTGCACGGATTTGCACTGTATTTTGTAAAAGGAAATTATTTTAGGAGTGTCCGAAAATGGGACATGTATAATAATTAATGTATAATAAATGCTACTGCAAACATTAACAAATTCGTTTTTTTAAATCATGAAATTACATTATCTTTGTTTTAGTAAGATGTAAATTAGCATCAACCTAATTTGGGTCACTGTGAACCGAAACCATTGAAGAAAATCATCAAAGTATTAAGAAACTGCTTTTTGAATGTCTTTACATTAATTTTGACCGCTCCCAGTACCCATCTCGTACCCATACCGTAAGTGCAGTATTAGACGCACACACAAAAGAAACATGCGGCTGGCTTGAGCGTGTATCTTCAAGGCGCGGCTGGCTTGACCGCAGTGCCGGAGCTGAGCCCTGGAGAGCTCCAGCCCAATTTAACCCATGCCTCCAACCTATTGTGAGTGTCCTGGACTGAAATCGTCATTATTGTTAAATTAACCACAACAAATGAACCATCTACCTGCTTTTGGATTTCCCTCTCTCAACCATACACCACTAAATCATAACAATTACCATTCAATAATACTTGATCAAAGTTGAAATCATCCAGCTCTTTGGGCATTTCAACACTTTCACTAGCCATTGCAGAAAAAAAATCCCTCTCAATCTGTTATAATATTTAGCTATGTATGTAATGGAAAAATGCAATCCATAGCATTCTCGAAGCCATTACGGAAATGTTATTCTCCTACTCGATTCAGAGGCGGAACAAATAAAGATCAGGAAATCAACCAAATTCCTCCCCTCTATCTAGTTGTAGTTGTCAAAACACTACAATAACATTACTTAATTGTAGTAGAATTTGGATACTAACTTTGTTGGAACCATGACTGGCACAATGGTTTTGGGGTGTTTAGGGGTCTGGAGTGTTCCATTAAGGGGTGTGGTGTATGACTAAAGCTGTTTGTAGGCACAATGTAATGCCAGGCACAATGCAATGCAATAGTATTGGCAATATATCCTACACCCTCAACTGGTGTATTTGCTGTTAGAAACTGACTACTGCAATTAAAGCAAGAAGCATACTTTGATAGTATACAGTATAATTTACCAAAACCTTCAGAAAATCAGTGGTTGAAGCACTTTTTCCCCCCATTTTTCTATCCTCCCAATTGGTTTTGTACAGTTCCCCACTGACCCTGCCTTTGTCTGCAGCTCCACAACTCCTTGGACAGATGCAGGATGGTGAAGGGTGTCACATGGTTCATCAAACCACATGTCACTGAGCCGGCTGATTCTCTTTCCAACGAGAGCAACATGCTAAGGTAGAGTTTCCAACTTATATATCCCAAATCCCCGGCAGCACTATGCCAATTTGCGCTTTTTCATGCTGGGGGTCCGGGCAAAGTGCTTTTTCATGCTGGGGGTCCGGGCAAAGTCGGAGAAGCCATATAAGCATTCCGTTCATGATTAAGGATCAATTGTTAGGTCCCAATCTTATTTTGGAAAATTCTTCTGGAAACTTTACAGTATTTTTGTCTTTGTGGTACAATATGGTACAAATATTTATTTTATATACTGTATATATTTAACTTCATGCAGGGTTTGGGGGGCCTCAGACAGGAATCTGCCTCAGGCTTCCAAATGAGTTAAACCACGCGTGCTTGCCAAGCCAACACAATCACCTGTGAACTATAAGCACAGCTCCCTAACACAGCAAGATCTCTGGCCACACATCATCAGCGGAAGCCCACTGACCCCCAAGAGTCTCCATTATTGGAGGCAGAAGGAGGGAGGGAGAGAGGGATGTTAGTGTTGTTTTTATTTCTGTTCAGTGATTTATTCTGTTATTGCAGCTTGAAAAGTGGATATGGAAGGAGTGTACCGAGAGGACAATAGAGGCCAAAGCAAGCACATTAAAGCGGCAAATAGACAGCAGGACACTTCAGAGCACTGTACAACCCAGCTGAGTCATCCCAGCCTTTTCTACACACTCAGCCACCTGCATCTCGTACCCCGGTTGGGACTTTGTGTCAAAATTGATCGTTTTATTTAATGTGTTGACACACAGAGACCCAAACGGCGTTTCATACCTGTGGTCATGGCGCATTTTCTGTCAGAGTAGTCAGCTCAGACACTTAGTAACAAGGGCCTTGGACTATCAACACACAGTCCATTGAAAGCGAGTTGGATTGAAAAGTATTGTACCATATTCTGGAGCGTCAATCAAGGTTCTGGCAACAGCTTTCACAGCTGACCACTTTTGTCTCCACGTCTTTGTCACATATTGACAGTTTACATACAGACCCAGTCCAAGTCATCGAGACATTAACAGAAAAGAGGATTGGATTGGCCAAGACCTAGTGTACTGATCATTTTGTTTCACTACAGCACTAACCGAACTCTTTGAAAATAATCAACAAATCATATGCATTAGGCATCTAGACAGAGGAATTTGTTTAATCAGTGTTTGTTAGTGTTGGGTTGGAACAAGCCCCAGCAAGCAACGTCAACCGCACAAGTGAACCATGATTGGCCCTTCAACTTTGTAGGACAGGGTTACAGAGGGGTCAAACCAGAGAGAAGTAATTTCAGGTTATAATGTAAGTAATAGTATCACTTATATACAGTATTAAAAACCAGTGTGATGTTGCTGCCAGGCCAAACGCAATAATGGAATTCTGTTACATACCTAACATGGTTTCATTGGCTCAGGGTAATTATGTAAATATATGAGTTTGTGAAACTGTAAATGTATTTATGACGTGCTAGTTATGAGCCAATGAAAAATGCCAGAGTTAATTTCTCCCCTGTGAAATAAAAACAGAACAACTGTCGCTCTGTATAGACATGACAAAGAAATGGTGGGGGTGGGACATGTGACGCCGCAGATAGCTCAGATGTTATGGAGTCAAACTTGTAGTCGGAAAGTTGCCGGTTCGATTCCTGACTGTGACAAATGTCATTGTGTCCTT
>JACXGM010012502.1:0-14810 GCA_016801145.1 Umbra pygmaea | reverse complement strand
CACTCTTAACAAACATTGCACAGCTTCCTCAGTAGCTAAATCACGACATAGTACAACATCACAACTAGTGTAAACATCTCAGTCATAACGGTCTACAATTAACTACTGTTAATATGTCAATCACTGTTCAGCATCATACTACCTTAGCCAACCCTAACTGCAAAAAGAAATAGGTAAGTTAACTAACTGCCGTGGAATCCCACTAATAACAAGAAAACATTTATCAACAGCTAAAAACAAATACATTGTTGACATTAAATAAAATTTCAGCTTTTAAGTTCAACATATTTATTAGGCATATGCATAGGATAACGAGTCAAATCACTCAATGAAATTCTTACTTGCAGGTTCCTGCTTGACCAAAATATACTATCCTACCAACTGTACCAATACTACTGTAACGTATTTACAATAATATTAACAGTTTCTGTGTCTGTGTATGTGTGTGTATGCATCTTCTTGTTGGCCTGCAGATTAATATGAGAAGTTATGTTTTGCCAAAGTTCCCATCTGACTAGTAAACAGCATGTGGCTGCAGTGTGAAGGGTCTTTCATAACGCTGTAGACTTTACTAAAACATCATATCAGATAGATGTGGTCTGAGCACGCTCTAGATGGCTCTGAGCTCCAGTGATGCATTGACCTGTGTCACGCGGCTGGATATCCTTAAGCAGGCTAAGATGCTCTCAATGGTACTTTGATTTAGCACTAAAACACAAGCATGTGTGCTATATTGTCAATATATAATCATCCTCTGAGATAATGCTTTCATATACTTATTTCCAAAGCGGTTAGAGCAATAGAAAGAATGTGATGTCATTTCCTTGGGCTACAGTCTCATATACCACGGCTAGCAGCCAATCAGCATTTAGGATTCAATCCATCTGGTTTATAATAGCATTCAGAGATGACCCAGGCTGCCTAGGCAACTGTGTTTAATTGGAGCCTATTCTCTTGTTGAACCTTTTTTTTACCCCCTTCCAAACAGACTAAGTTAGTTTCTGCCACTTTGACAACATTAATGAACATTGAGCACTGATTAGTCTATGGCTCTGAAAAACGGAAAGCTACTGGCTGTGAATTAGGGTGTGTGCCTATCATTACTTCTTTATGTAAACAGTGATCTCCAGTTTGACTGGTGTTCAGGGAGCGGTTGTTGTCCTTGCAACACTAGCCTGCTTATTTCCTGTTGACTGGATCCTTATTGTTGGTTATCAGGCCTACAGCTGTGGTGTTATGTGCTAGCAGAGCTGGTCTTATGTGCTAGCAGAGCTGGTCTTATGTGCTAGCAGAGCAGGTGCTATGTGCTTGTTGACTAGTTTGAAGGGAACTACAGTGTTGAATGCTGAACTTTAGTTAACAACATTCTCATAGGTGTTTTTTTAATCCCAGGTGTGTTGCGATTGTGTTAACAGAGATGAATCCAGAGAAGATGCCATATCTACTGCGGATGTTTTTTGGCTGAAAACAAGTTGGAGCAAGTGCCCTGATCTTGGCAATCTGCCACTAATGTGGATATGACAACCATGTTACAGGAGTAGACATGGTCTGTAAAAAAAACATTGGGGATGAACTTCAGTTGTTTATTGGTTTATATGAGATTTTGTTGCTCTGGGATATGGGTACCTGTTTTACATGACACGGTGTTTGGACTAAACCTGTTCATGTGAAATAAGGGGTGTGTACCGTAAACACATGGCTCTTTAATCATTTGGTCCATGTGATACATTCTTGGGTCAGATTTAACTTTATTTTAGGCTACTAAACAGCCAACTATTTGGAATATGCCTAAAAATATCACGTGATGTTAGTAAGCAGTAGCTCTTTTGGAGTGAGCAGTAACCATTTGTCTTATTTTAATCATATCCTCATCTGTGCACCAGTGAACTGGGTTCAATGATTACATTACTGTCTCCTTTCACAAAAACATCTGTGCACATATTTCTTTTATTTTCTTCCTTTTATCTGACATTTGTTAACAATTAGGTAGAGCAATGTTTGCAAAATAGTATAGTTTGATCATGTGCATGCTATTAACTGGAAATTCTAAACACCATGTAGCCATGCCAAAGGTTCATTAAAAGACAGGCTGCATTTGTCAATGGTGTTTTTTTTAAATTAATTTATTAACACAGAGCTGTTTTAATTATGACTTACAAAGAAAATACCTCTAATCAGGCAAAACTGGTTCTTGATCTTGTCAATCACAGGTAGAGTTCATCAGGCTGAAACGATGCATCCCTTTCAGAAACTAAAATGATATGAGAACCTGCCCAAACAGGCACACAGCCTACACCATGAACCACACTTTAATATCAGCCTAAAATACTCTGACAATTGACATAAACTGGCTTGCATAGAATAAAATGAACTAAAGATTTGTGAGGTCTTCTAACAGAGCTTTCACTTTGTGTTGGATTAGGGTATTTCTAACGAATACGACACGGACCTCAAGGGAATATATTTACGCAGAGCGTACTTTAACAAATAGGCTTCCACAAGGCAAAACAGATTTCAAACAGGCAGAGTTCGGAAAGGGCTGTTGTGGCAGTTCACCTGGTCTAGACTATTTGTTGTGTTGTGCAAAACCTAAACCCAGATCTACCAAACTATAAACACATTCTTATCCTAACACATTTTGCAAAATACTAAACCCACTTCTCTACAATAGACACAGAAACCTACCATAATGTCACTGCTCTGCCATTTCAAGATACTGACATCCAAAATACCACACCTATGAACAAATTGATCAAACATGGGCTTCAGGTGTACAGACACTTTCGTCCTTAATTGGAAACAAATCAGTAACCCGTAAGCACTATACAAAGGCAACATTGCAGTATGAGGAAGAGAGGGGGAGCCCACGGAGGAAGAGGTGTAGGGAGAGGAAGAGAAAGATGAAGGAAGATGTGGACAAGAAGGCAAAGACCACAGTTATCAGATGAGATACGAGCCACATTGGTTGACAATGTTGAAAACCATGCATTGACATTTAGAGTGACTGGACAGAGAGTTCAGACCAACCTCAGCAGATATTCTGTTACACCAGTAATGCATCAATAGCTACAACTTTTCTCTACTGTCTAAAGTATATTCCATACAATGTAGCCAACTTTATGCACTACATCAGTACACTTTGGCACCCATGCACTACATTACATGTTTCAAACAATGCCTTGAGTTCTGCAAATGGACGCTGATGCAATCCCACCTGAATTGATCTTCATAGATGACGCTGGGTTCAAGCGAGAAGATGCAGAAACATTATTGGCCGCAGAGCAAACTTGAATGTCCTGGGCCATTGTGGTGTTAACATCACAATGTGTGCTGCAATCACACAGAATGGGGGCCTCAACAACCATGCCAACTTAGGTCCTTACAACACCACCCACACACTCAGATTTGCAGACAGACTAAATAAAATCATCACAGCAGAAGACAACATGCATGCAGAGCAGATGAGAGAGAGGACATATCCTGGGTATCCTATGTGGATGGAGTGCTATGACCAGATCCAACTAAGCGACAGCATTAATGCATGCTTTCTCCATTGTCTCCATAAATGTTATGCAACATATGTTGTTATATATAAATGTTATATTCTATGTGTCCTGTACTGATTTGATTTTCAATGTAAAATGCAATCTTTGGAAATGCATGGACATACTGGCTGATTTTAAAATATGGGGTGAAATAAATATTTTGAGTTTTGAATGAAGTGTTTCCTTTTGCAAAAGATATGGGGGGTTCTGCCACATGTGGGTAGTTGTGTTAATTGTTTCTAGTGTTTTGACCTAATGGTCAATGCATTCTCATGGCAAGACATGGGTAACCGTACGTAGTGGACATTTTGCTGCATTCCTCAGCAGACTTATGGCCAATCAAAATTTGAGTTTTATTACGTATTGAATCTCCTTTCTACCGGAACACTTCCAAGAATAGACCAATCGTTTACAATTGAAAGTACTTAGTGAACGTTTAGTTCAGACATTATATGCTAGGTTAGTGAGGATAGGGTTAAGGTAAAGTTAAGTTAAGATTACCGTAAGTCTAAGGTAAATTGACTTTTTTACATTTCGTAAACGTACATGGCATACGTTTTCCTGCTTCCGGAAATGTCACATATAGACGTGTTTTTTTTAACTTGAGAACAGCCTGTAATGGGCACTGTTTTTAAAGTCGTGCTTAAGCAATTGTAAAAAAACTGTAAGGACCTCTCCTTTCATTGCTATGTGGATGACGCTCAACGATCTTTTCCCCTTCCCCATTCCTGAAACCCACGTGGCAGCATGCATCTGCATGAATGCTGACATATCTACTTGGATGTTAGCCACCACTTAAATCTCAGACAATATGAATTATTCCTTTTTCTGATCTTTGTTTCTTTAGTCAAATGACGATTCAACCAATTATAAATATAGGAAAGGGTTTAGCTCTGAACTGCATTTTTGTGCCATATATAGCAATGCATATTGGCACAAAAGTAAAGCTAAGCAACTACTAAAATTACACAATATTTGTTTCTGTTTCAGCGATTACCTCAAGCTCAACCTCAAAAGGAAGGAACTGCTCTTCCTGTGCGGAAAGGCATTATGGTTGGCAATTCCACAGTATCCACATCCTAAAGGGCAAAGAAACTTGGCATTACCATACAACCTTTATACTGCATACTAGCTAAAACCCCAACATTTGCCTTGGTTAACTAATGCTTGCTATTTTAACGTTTATTATTTATATTGTCTTCCTTTCAACAGTAAGTTTTGATGATATCTAATTATTAAGTGGAATGCATTTATTCATACTTGATTGTGTGTTTCACCTAGCTATCTTAATATAGTCAGTAACTGTGAGTCACTCTGTAGAGCAGAGTCTGCTAAATGAATAAAATTTAAAAAAAAATAGTAAAACAATTAGGAATAGGGGACATTTTTTATCATTATTGGCAATACACTATTTTGCAATATAGATTACCTGAAAGGGTTACTAATATAACTGTTTTGCATTGTTGCAGATTACATCGTTTTACCTGAACATACGCCCTGCACGTCCATTAAGAAGGCAAATTAATCCGAATATACCTGAGTTTACATTGAACAAACGGTGCATCAAGGATGATACCAACAAAAACAAGCAGAGAGCGCTGTGGGATAACTGATCTCCAGCTACAGGATGTTCTCACAGATTCACAGGGACTTTCATAGAATATCTCCATAAACTTGTATCAACATAGTGAATATATTTGTGTGTTTACAGCTGTAATGATATCCCTGTATCCTGTGTCCTGCCCTGTGTGGTGTACATCATTTGTGTAACTGTAAGTCTTATGTGTAGACATGTATGATTGGTGAGTCTGTAATCACCATGACGATTTGTATGCCCTTTGTGTTTTCCTCATAGAAATAGAATGAATAGAAAAGCCATTGAACTGCTTGGTGTGGTCAATCGATTAGTACACAACAAAATGGCGTTTGTTATTAGTTGTCACGGTGACAACACGCAAATCAGTTTAATGCGGAAGTAGGCCACTAGATCTTTGCAATGGACTGGTACACATAAAAATGGCTGCCGCTCTGACCATTGTGCTACATTGATTTTAATTAGAATGGCCTTTCTATCCATTCTATTTCTATGGTTTTCCTGCTCCCTGGACACCAGCAATCCCCAACATCCTGATCTCTCATGAACACACCCCACAACACAGATTCCCATTCCTGGACACCCATACTTCCCAATCACCCTAAATCCCATGAACACATCCCTCAAGCCAGATCTCAATCACATGAATTCAGTACACCTGTTATCTGTTTGTATATAGTCCAGTCTGTTTGTCTAATTTTTTGTGAGGTATTGTTTTTCTCATTTTGACTTGATGAGTACATGCTGTGGAGCTGCATATGGTATTACTTGCCCTGTTTTGCCCTATGACCATGATTTGGATGCTGCCTTTTGTACTTTTGCCCAGAGCTGTACCGTGTATTCAAACCCTGCCTGCCTTCTGACTCTCCCTGGATCCTGGTATTGTACAATTTAAACTGTCTTGTGTACCGAACCCTGCCTTGTTTCTGTTTATCCTTGGATACTGGTTTTTGCATTCTGAACTGTCTTGTGTACTGAACCCTGCCTTGTTTCTGTTTATCCTTGGATACTGGTTTTTGCATTCTGAACTGTCTTGTGTACCGAACCCTGCCTTGTTTCTGTTTATCCTTGGATACTGGTTTTTGCATTCTGAACTGTCTTGTGTACCGAACCCATGCTGGGTTGTTGGGTGGGTGCGTGGGTGGGTGGGTTTCTTGTTAGGAGGTACTTTTCAAACATTTTATCGGAATGTTTAAATATTATAACCATTTCATGCCAGTAAATACCAGAGCAGGGAATTCTGGATGAATAACTTGATATGAAGCCGTTAAGCCAAGCCTGTTGTCAAGTGGTAATGCTAATTGCTCAAGCATATACAGTACAACTCTTCCTATTGGAGATGAGGGTAAACCTCTCTGCTCCTATTCCTAAATAAAGTGTCTTAAGACCTCCCAAATTGGAAAACTAAATTGGGTAACACTTCATTTGACGGAATTCTTGTTACAGTGTAATTGTGGTATGTACCTACACTTGTAATGATCACTTTTTTTGAGCTTGTTACAAATGTGTAACAAAGACTGCTTGTTACCATGAATTTACACGTGTAACAATGACCGCTTGTTACCATGAGTTATCCATTCCTTTTATTTTAATGTGTATGCTGTGTTAAACATCCCATGTCAACATTGTTGCCAACAATATCCAAAAAAATTAATTGTGACTTCTATGTTAAATTTGAGTTTTTAGTGAACACTTTGTACAAGTCTTTGACTTTTTTTTAAAGCATAGTAATGTTGATGTAATTTTGCATAACTACAATGTCAGTACCATCTGCTACACAGGATTAAGCAACAAAGGTTCTTCAAGGTTGATTCAGTGTGATGTCATTCAACTCAACTGGTACAATAAAATGCTAACACATTTTCATTGCAGTAACATGTTTAACTGTACATAACGTCCCCACTCCGCCTGAATACATTCTGAAAATATTGTGTTTATTTTATGGTATCTGGAAAATCCATTTTGATTATAGCATTGTTATAATAGTACACTAATGATTACATGTAACATACATGCATTTGTACAGTTTCAATATTATTTGTTGCACAGGACTTGGCTAGTTAAAATGAAATCTACACTTATAGTCACTTACTCCACGTCCACATATAGTATATTTACTCATAATATTACTGTATCTACACAGATCCTGTATTCCTGCCACAACATCATCTGCATTCATATTTGCACTTATACAGTTTTTTGCACTGTCTTGTTTAGATGCTAAACAACATTTTGTTATGATGGCTTTGTAATCTGTGCATTGAAAAGTAACCTGCATTTTATTTAACCTACTGAGGTTGATGGCACATATTTAAAAGCTAGAACACAATCAAGGTGGGAGAATTTAGCCTATAAAACAACAGTACATGTAACATACGCCTAGTTACAATGTACCTACCTGTTATTACACAGGAATTAGCTAGTTCAAATGAAGTGTTACCTGAGTGGTTCTTACATGTAACAAATATATACTTATAAAGTCAATGACTCCGCCTGATGGCACATATTTAAAACTAGAACAAAATCAAGGTGGGAGAACTATTAGACTAGTACACAACATGGTACATGTAACATATGCTAAATTACAATGTACCTACCTGTTATTACACAGGAATTAGCTAGTTAAAATGAAGTGTAACCTGAGATGTTTTCAACACAGCATGCACATTAAAATGAAAGGAATGGATAACTCATGGTAACATGCAGTCTTTGTTACATGTGTAACATCATGGTAACATGCAGTCTTTGTTACACATTTGTAACAAGCTCAAAAAAGTGATCATTGTTACACATGTGTAGGTACATACCACAATTACTTCCAGTTACATTATGTATTTACACTGTAACAATAGGTTGTTACACTTTGTTACAATACTTGTTACAGTGTACTTATGAATGTAATTACACTGTAACAAGGACCCCGTAAAATTAAGTGTAGGCAAATATAAGCCATTCTTGTGTACTTTGATGTAGACACGATTACCAGCCTTCACGTTTCCCTTTGGTCCGGAGAGAACTGACGACACCTGGCTCTCCCTGAGTGTTAGAACAGATACTTAAGCAGATGTCACAGGTACTTGCAGCAGTGCGAATGCTACATCTTGCGACTGGGTCTTTGCTCAGAGAGGGACAAGGTGGCTGTCTCCATGTAGCTCCTGTCCGGCCGGGTGCTGAATCTTGCCCAGACCCTCTTGACTGAAGTGAGCCCAGATGTATAGAGCCATGCAGGATTTACCAGCCTACTCCGGGCGCTGTATGATTATCCCCTGAGGTAGTGGAGGAGGACCTGGAGCTCCGAACCATGGAGGGTGGTATACAGCTTGACACAGGGCTGGCAGGCCAGGCCTGGCGCAACAAGGGGGCTAGAAGGGGGCTTAGCCCCCTCAGTTGCATTTTCTGCCCACCCAGTTTAAGTTTTAAATAACCCATAGAAAATTGCAAAGCCCCCAGAGGTATTGGCCATAGATGTAGACAGAACAGGGCCCGATCTAGCTGAGGACAAACACTGTGCCAGCAACATGAACTCAGATTTTTATAATAATCATTGTTAAAGGACTATTCCGGTGTTAAATGAAACTAGGGGTTACTAACACATGGGTACCGAGTCGACCGTTCTATGGGATATATTTTAATGCTAACCAAATGTGCCCAGTTTTAGTGCAAACGGATAATTACCTTATAACGCTAGTTGTGAGGGCTTAGATAAAGTAAAAAGAAATCGCAATTTTATACCACTAACAAGGCTCAAAATAGCACCACACTTCCACTGTAGCATAATGAGGGTCCCTACATGCAAACCGCAGCATTGAGAACTTTGTAAGTGTACAGACAGTTCATTAAAAAGAGAGTTTAAAAGACAAAAGTGCTGAGGTGCATAAGACAAAGTTGCACATGGATTACACAACAATGAAGTTCAGAATAAAAATAATAAAACAATAATACAGTATGCAGATCTCCAGAATAAACAATGATGAATGTGTACAGGTAGTGCAACAAATGTTTATAAGTTTATATAAGTTTATAAATCAAGGGTTCCCAAATTTTCTTGGCTCATGACTACAATTTAATACCTGAAAATTCTCAGAACACCAACCATGTGAAAAATTTTTCTAATCAATATTCTGTCACGTATCCTCTCGTATAAGACAGAGACAAGCGCGAAGGTTGCAATAATCCACTACTTTATTTACTGAAACAAAATACTGCCACGAGGGGCTAAGGGTATATACATCCAAAATACACAGGAGACACCAGAACAGGACACACGACAGGATACATTGATCCACAAGAGACAAGACCAAACACTAAACCTAAATACACTCACTAACGAGACACAATGGGAAACACCTGGGCATGGGAATTAACATAAGGAGATCCATTGGGTACACGGAGACATGTGACAAGACCAGGGAGTTACTCATAATGACATCACAGAACCACAAGAACAAAAGCAATACACGAAACACACACAAGGGGGAGCCAAACACAAGACCACCGTATAAACACTGAAAGGAACCAAGGAGACATAACAAAAGAGACATAACAAAAGGGAGTCCATAAAAAGGCTCTGCCTAGCAGCCCTCCCTGGGCTGGATGTGACATATTCACTATCTTTAATTTTCTAGTTGGGGCTCTGACAATCAATTCTTATGGTATTGCTTATTGCATTAATAACTCAACATTTAATTATATTAACAATGGGCTATGTCAGTCAATGCAAATTCTTAATGTCAAAGTCTCTCAAATCCATACGCTTGCCCATTTTCCCTGCATCCTCATCTTGTCTTCAAAGTTGATTTGTTAGAAGCAGGAAAAATGGAGAAGCGTAAGGATTTGAGCGACTTTAACAAGAGCCATATTGTGATGGTTAGACGACTAAGTCAGAGCATCTCCAAAACTGTAGCCCTTGTTGGGTGTTCCCGGCCTGGAGTGGTCAGTACCTAGCAAAAGTGGTCCAAGAAAGGAAAAAGAGTATATTAGCAACCCATGTTGGCAAAGGGTCACTGATGCACATGGAGAGTTGATGCTACATAAAGACTATGGTCACAGCCCACGCATCATATCTTCATTGTTGCAGAATAATTGAACACTGATAAACAAAGTGATCGTATTACAATGGGCTGTATACCTTCAGATCCCCCACCCAGTACAGCCAGAAGAGAACTGGCCACCCCCTTGAGTCTGGCCTCTCTAGGTTTCTTCCTAGGTCCCACCTACTAGGGAGTTTTTCCTAGCCACTGTGCATCACTTTTGTTGCTTGCTCTTAGGGGTCTCGGGTCGAGTGTCTGTCAAAGCACTTTGTGACAACTGCTGTTGTAAAAAGTGCTTTGTAAATCAATTTGATTGATTGATTGAGAGTGAAGGCTGGCCTGTTTGGTGTGATTCAACAGCTAAGCTACTGTAGCTCAATTTGCTGAAAAAGGTAATGCTGGTTCTGATAGAAAAGTGTCAGAACACAGTGCAGTGAAGTTTGTTGCATATGGGGCTACTGTTTTAGTGGCAAAGGGGGTACCTACCCAATATTAAGCAGGTGGTCATAATGTTATGGTTGTACATGAGCAGTTATACAACAGTATGGTGCTGTGAGAAGTGCAAAGGTAAAGTGGAATTGAGCAATGGGATTATAGTCCAGAGTGACTGGTTTTCTGGGGGAGATGGCCCCTCACTGATGGGTAGATTATGGACCACTGCAGATCATACAATATACTGATGTCTAAGAACTGAGGCTGACATATAACAGTAATAGTATTCAGGATAGACTGGTATTTTTAGCCTCACCTGATTGGCAAAAGCTGTATTTTGTAGCCAATCACAGTTACTGGTCCTGTGAGCAGACATTAAATGAAAGTTAGAGCTCCTGTTGTATGGTCAGTAGCAGTGAAGAGAGGCGAACTCAGTCAACATAAGAAAGTCTGCCAGGCAGAGACAACAAGGAGTGTTAATCAATCCAGTGCCTTGTCGTTCACCTTCCCACCTGTTGTCCAGACTATACTCAATCACAAGATGTACAGAAGAGGCGTGTGTTCAGTGAAGTTAACACTAATTGAAGTGTCATCTGATTAGCTGGATAGAGGAGCTTTCGAATAATTTAGTCTTCATATGTAGACAGCGCTGATTAGCTTTTGTGCATCATTTTTTAAACACTAGAATAAGGCTAAAGGATACTTGGCTTCACTCTGCTTGTCGCTTACACAGCACAGCAACCACAACATTCAACACAAAACATCAGCCTACACAACACCCCACACAAACACCACCCTAACACTAAAGCGCACTTCTTCCTTCACCACATTCATACTCCAAGATCTGTTGACCAATCACATAGGAGTTGGCAGGGCAGTAACTAGATCTCTGGTAGCTACACAAACCTCCTTACCCCAAGCAGACTCTAGAGAGGATGGTCACTATTCCAGGAGGCGCTAGCTTTTGTTCTCTGGGATAGAATCACATACAGTGAAGGCTTGTGGTCATGAGTTTTTTCTAATTATATTTCACAACCTCTTGCTGTTAAGCCCCGGTTTTTTACTCCCTTTTTAATGTTCAGCTGATCTGATGTGTGTGAATACATTGTTCTAGTTGGGTTCAGTAGTCTAAAGCTACGAGGAGTGAGCTGGCTTCTGAATGACCCATGTGAGCTTTGGGCTGATCATGACTGAATCTATATAAAAAGAGCCAATATTTCTCATTTAAATCAGTGAAGATTGACTGGTGAACATGGTTCAATTAGATGTTTCAACTTTAAATAGCTTGCTCTAGTCTACAGCCGTCCCTTGAAAGAAGCTTAGGACATGAATATGCTATACTCTCTCAGCTACATCAGTAACACTTTGTAATAACATAACTTTTGTAAAAGGTTTATAAAGGCAGTATACATACTTTAATAAAGATTATATTTTCCTTTGTGAAGTCAGTATAGAAGTTATAATTTTTTGTTAATTCCATACCGGGGAAAAAGGGTTATACAAAGTATATAGGTCCCTAACATTTCGCGGGGCACTCAAAATCTGTGAATATAGAGGGGCGTGGCCCGGAGAGACTGCCTATTTACAGTGCCCAGAATTTTATGCTATGCCACTGTGTTATGTGCACATGTCCAAACTTAAAAATGTTGTATTCTTAAAACCTGGAGGATTTGTGTGTTCATTCAAAGATCAGATACTTGCAGGAAGTAGTTACTTAGTTTTCCTTTATTTTATTTTACTTTATTTAATATGTTAGGAAAGTTTCGGATATGATTGAATGTCCATTTGTACATTGTAGCCTTGACAAGAGGTAAGGAACTTGACAAAAGTCACATCATAAAAAAAAACAAGACCATCTTTGCGTCACACTGTTTTATATTTAGCTGTGCAAGCATTGAAAAAAGTCTGTGAGGAAACAAGTTTAAATATTGTTAAGATTTTGTAGCTATAAACGTATGTTTAATTTAAGCTCACACCACCATGGTGTAATTTATCTGTATGATTTATTAAGTAGTACTACAGCTATAGCATTTACGTATTCTTTATGTAACTTTGTGTTGTTTTTGTAACGTCATGTTTTTGGCCATGTCGCCATTGCAAATGAGAATCAGTACTCAATTAAAAACCTGGTTAAATAAATGTGAAAAACAAATGAATAAACAAACAAACCATTAATAAGTTACCTACTAAATATAGTCTAATTATTTGGCATCATCACTGATTTTTAGCTTACTAGTGTGATATTAACAGCATATTCTTTTTTGTGAATGTTCATGTTATCATGCCCTTTAGAAAGTCATATCCTTCATATACAGTTTACAACTGTCAACAGGTGAAACAAAAAAAAAGAAAAAGGTACTGCGAATTATCACCTGAAATTATTCATTTAAATAACCTACATCTGTGATATTAGTTGTGAACTACGGATACACATCATGTTCAGTTTATCTTGCTGTCTTCAACCCAAGGGGGAAATAACGGTTTATCCACTGCTCTGATTAATCTCTCCTGCAACCAGCGCAGCGCAGGTGTTGGTGGTTCTGTTCTGCTTGTTTTTCAGATGCCACCTGTAGTTACTGTACAGAAACTGAAATTGCCGAAAGGACACGTGAAATTCCGAGGAGACTAACGGCAATTCAAAATGAAATGGAGTTAACGTACGTGGAGAAAATCATGGACAGTGTTTTTGCCATTCATATATCTTGTCAATGTGCGCACGGCAACTTGAACAAAGTCGGTGTGGGGATTTACTCTTTGAACGGGTGTTTTGAGAAGTAGGCTAGGCTAAGTCACACGAGACGGTGAGTTATGGTACTTTTTTATATCTGAATGTATCGAGATATAGGGTACGTTTTTGTTTTGGGTAAAATTACTTGTATGCTAAAATCGCAAAACGTAAAAATCTGCAACCAGGTGCAATTGCAAGAATTAGTACAAATGGTCTGCTTGTTTGCTGGGTCATTGTGGAAAGCGATGTTAAATGAGTGATTCACAAAGCCCATGAGTTTGAATCAGCCTGTATAAAATAAAGGTACATTTTCTTAATCCTAACCAGCCCTTTCCAGAGGCTATGTTTATCTTTACTCTATCCATCATTATATGTGCTTTTTACATTTTCATTTCCATCATTTATCAGATGTTCTTACCCAGTGACTTAAATTAATGATTGCGTACATTGTTATACTTTTTCATATTGGTCCCTTGTGGGAATTTAACTCAGAATCACTCAAATATAAACATATAGGTTTTTTTCTACAAAAATATACATTTGTTCCTTATTGTGCTAACAAACAGACATGCACTCTGACTGGGTTCTGTATATTTAATGCTGTTTTTGAACTCTTGCTTTGTGAGATTGCAAAAGCTAGCTTGTTCAACATATTATTCATTGTCTACATATTTCAATCCCTTTTCAATGTGACAATGAAAGAAAATGGAACAATGGGACATAATATTCGGGTCAGGGAGAACTAATGCGCCTTACTAATGCTCCTTACAAAATGGCTTTATTGTTGTATCTTAAGTATGTTTTCACATAATGGGATTTAGTGAACTACAGTGCTGAGAGCAGACTTAGGCACCTGCTGTATAGCAAGTACCATTTGTCGGGAGTTATTACAAGCCAGATGTGGGTGCTAGACCTGGGTTTAAGAACTGTTTGAAATGGTTTCAAATACTTTTTCTGTGTACAGTTGACTACGGTATGTCTGATTCTATGGAAACAATTTGGTTTAAGTGTAAACCCTGCTCATTTAACACAGCACAGATTGGACCATAGAAATGGAATGGATAGAACAGACATTCAAATTCAAATCAATGTTGCAGAATGGTCAGAGCGGCAGCCATTTTTATGTGTACCATTCCATTGCAAAGATCCAGCAACTTACTTCCGCATTAAACCGATTCTGAGTTGTTCTACATTTTATACGGAATTTCTTTTAGAAAGAGACAATAATAAGGTAATTAAAAAAAAGAAAGGTATTTCTATTGAACCAGCCAGAATGCTGTCGAACTGTAATGTCTGTACTGAGTAAATACTCAAAACAATGTCAAATAGCACAATGTTATTTATTGACCTGTTTGACCTTCCATAGGAACAGGTACAGAGTATATCCACAGGCAGTTATCCAAACAAGCAGGCATAGGACAAAACGGAATAGCTGGATGGCTAAAGTACATCTAGGGATATTAAATGGTAGAGTAATCCAA